>JAYJMB010011294.1:0-48520 GCA_036873735.1 Pouteria campechiana
AAATCCTTTGGTATTTTCCGAAGGCGACCAATTTCGGTCATGTCATTCCATTTGCATTTATTTCTTCCTCATCATTTCTTGAGCCCGATTTCGTGATATTCAAACACTTGTGAAACTAGAAATTTATTGTGAGCACTATGTTTATGCCCCCTGGAGTTAGAATCAAGAAGAGTATCGGGAACACTATTTATGCCCCCTGGAGCTAGAATCCAAAAGAGTATTGGAAATACTGTTTACGTCCCCTCAAGCTAGAATCTAGAAGAGTGCTGAGAGCACTTTGTATTTCTGTTATATGAGATATAGTGGAACCCAAGGCACAATAAGTGTGTGCTCCCTAAAGAGTGTATGTAGGGATGGGGTTCTGAAATAACTATAAAAATTATTGTGCGTTTTGTCAACATGATTGTTTTATCTTGCATATAACTATTTCATCATCATAGTTCACATATCGCTACACACACAATTACCTACCTCGAATAAGAATGGCTAAGAGAAGTTGAATTTGGAAGTAAAACAATCACTATGCTTAGATAAACATATGTGGAAATTGCATATGTGCTGCACCACAACTTCTGCTTAGCACATTAATTTTTATTTGGCCATAATTTTTATATGCTCAATTCACCCCTGCCCTCTTCAGCTATCATTTACATGGAACCAACAATTGGACCATCCTAAATAGAGGTAGATGAACTGGGTAACACATGTCTTACCAAACATTGGTGGTTTATACATGCTCATCCTAAAAACCAAATAATTGGTGATGTATATGACAAAGTTAGAACTATATCATCCTATCACCAAATATATGGCAATTTTGCTCTCATTTCTGGATTAGAGCCAACTTGCATAGACCAAATATTAAAAGATGAAAACTGAATTTTAACTATGCAAGAAGAATTTGACCAATTTAAAAGAAATGATATATGGAATCATGTTCCAAGACCAAACCATCAGTTTGTTATAGGAACAAATTAGATGAATTAGAAATTATAGTGAAGAATAAGGTAAGATTAGTTCCAAAGGGGTACTGTCAAGAGGAAGGTATTGATTTTTAAGAGTCATATGCCCCTGTTATAAGGATCGAAGCTATTAGAATGCTCCTTGCATTTGCATCATGTATGGATTTCAAGCTATATCAAATGGATGTAAAGATACATTCTTGAATGGTTTCATTAATGAAGAGGTATGTGTAGAATAACCACCTGGGTTTGAAGACCCTCACAGTCCAAGTCATGTCTTCAAACCCAGGAAAGCTCTCTATGGTTTGAAACAGGCTCCTAGAGTTTGGTATGAGAGGCTAAGCAAATTTTTTATTAAAAAAGTATTTTAAAGGGGTAAAGTTGATACCACTCTCTTTATTAAGCATGCAAATAATGACATATTCATAGTTCAAATTTATATTGATGATATAGTATTTGGTGCAACTAATGAAAATCTTTACCAAGAATTTTCAAAGACAATGCAGGGAGAATTTGAAATGAGCTTGATGGGTGAACTCAACTTCTTCTTAGGATTGCAAATCAAATAAGTGAAAGAGGGATTTTTATCTACCAAGTCAAGTACACAAAAGAAAATTTAAAAAATTTCAACATTGAAGATGGTAAGAGATATGGAACACCAATGAGTACTTCAATAAAAATAGACAAAGATGGAAGAGGTAAATCTATTTGTAACATACTCTATAGGAGCATGATAGGATCTTTACTGTATCTAACTATCAGTAGACCAGATATAATGTTTAGCATTTGCATGTATGCTAGATTCTAGTTAGATCCTAAGGAGTCATATCTTATTGCTATAAAGAGAATCTTTAGATACTTATTAGACACACCAAACCTCAGTTTGTGGTATCCAAAAGGTTCTGATTTCTATTTGATTGGGTACTTAGATGCAAACTTTGCTAGATATAAAGTAGATAAAAAGAGTACCTTAGGATCATGTCAGTTTCTAAGGAGCATGATCATATCATGGTTATTTAAGAAATGGACATTTGTTGCATTATCAACAACTGAAGCTGAATATGTAGCTACAAACGGTTATTGTACACAGATCCTATGGATGAAACAACAATTAAGTGATTTTGGCCTTAATTTTGTTAATACACCCATAAGGTGAGGCAACACTAGTGCCATAAATCTGACTAAGAATCCAGTTTTGCATTCCAAAATAAAGCATATAGAAATTAGGCATCACTTTATTTGAGATCATATTCAAAATCACATTATTTGTTTAGAATTTTTGCCAACTAAAAATCAGCTAGCATATTTTTTTACTAATCCTCTTCTAGAAGATAGATTTAGCATGTTAAGAAGGGAATTAGGCATCTTAGATCCATGTGCTAAATTTGCAATCTATAGAACATCTAAGTGATGATATATACATCCTTTACTGTTCATTCTAGTAAGAATGCTTAAAAACATAATTTGAAAATTCATGTCATTTCAAAGCCTTCAAAATCCCTTTCGGACCCTTCGATAACCCACTTTGAAACCTTCGATAGTCTATCTTACCTCTAAAGTAAAACGTTGGAGTCTCCGTAGTCCAATTCTTTTTAACATTCTATTTCATTACCTCCGAAGATCGCGCGTATCCTAGATTGTTTATTTCGGAGCCTCCAAAGATATAATCCACTTTTGTTTTGGAGGAATTCTAGCCGGTGAATTCGATAGCTTCTAACCCATATTAAAACCCTCAAAGACCTTTGAAAACCTAAAACCCTTTCCTTTGAGCATCTAATATCTTCTTTCAAAAAAAACTCTTTATCTTCCCTCTTGATTCAAATTTTTAAGTGCAAACAAGCCTTCAATCTCATCATTTCCAATGAAAACACAAATTTCCTCCATCAATTCTTTTCCCCTCAATCAAAAACCACCATTTTCTCATAACCCTATCTTTTCTACTACAATGGCAAGAACAAAATGAGCCACAAAATTAGTAGATAGTAAAGGAGGGAGAGAGAAGAATATTTGAAAAGAAGAGCAACCAAAAGAGTTAGACAAGAAGATGACACATTTGAGGTAACATTTCTCAGTAGTGAGTCTGACTACTCTAGATATTTGGAAAGATATGATAATATAAGGATTGAAAAAGGAAGGATTTTTAGTTTTGATGCTTTCAAAGAAAGTGGTATGAGACTAGAAGTGTATGAATGGCTAAGACATTAGGGTTGGATAGAGTATATAAGTTATAGAGACACTTTCTATCCAAGACTAGTGAAAGATCTTATTTGTAATCTTAATTCTAAGTCAGAAAAGTCATGGATAGGAGAAGTGGAGATTGAAGTATCCACAGAAAGTTTGAGAAGATGCTTTAATCTTTCTATAGTAGAAGTAGAACTTGTGTGGCCTACTAGATAGGAACTATTCTCATATTCGGTAGGAGATGAAATAAATAGGAGATGAAGTAAATGAGAAAGTGAACTACCTTCATTCTAGCCACCTAAATTTGAGTTTCAAATTAGCCTATCTGATTGTAATGAACAATGTGTATCTAAAAAGAGGAGCCATGGGAGATGCATTGGAGAAAGATGATAGAATCATGTGGACATTGAAGAACAATAGAAAAGTGAATCTAGCAAAATTAATGTCAAATCACATTTATTCAATCAAAAGCACCACAAGATTTCCTCTTCCCTATGGGATGGATCTGACTAAGCTTATAAGAGAAGTAGGAGTTATTTTGTCCAAGGAAAATTGAGAGCATCCTAGGGACTCAGACACAATTGATCAAAGACTTTGTAGAGAATGGGCTTCAAGCCAACATTACAAGGCTGGATCACTGAACAACCTAGAAAAGTAGCACAATTTAAAAGATCTAGACCAAAAGAAGAAGTAGAAAGCACAAAAAGGCAACAAACAATGGAACAGACAATAGAAATAAGGGAAGAACTTCCCATAAATGAAGTTCAAGCAGAAGTAGAGAGAAGAGAAGAAACTCTAAGAGAAGAACTAAGAAATCTTAGAGAAGAGGAGTCAAAGAAATATTCAGAGAAGAAAATGAGACAGCAGGAACAACAACAACAATTACCTCCTTCACTTTTGTTAGGTCTCAATCTCCAATGAGACCTACTCATCAATCATCTCCATCAATTCCATCAATTCCTATGACTCAACCCATTCCACAAACCTTAGAAAATAGACTGGGGAACATAGAAAATCATTTGTCATCTCTAGCACTTCAAATGTACAAAATTGATCATAAGCTAGAGAATTCCATGTCATCTCTCACTTTTAGAGCTGATAAGATTGACCAAAGGCTTGACTTACTAACTTCATTAGTAGAGTCACTTAGAGGTCAAACTTATCACCCACATTCTCCATCTCCAATTGTAGCACCCCACTCCAAGGGCACTAATTATATTATCTTAGAGAAGAGTTCTACCAGCAAACGGATAGTACCTCCCTTCAAGAACTGGATCATATCACCTATATAATATGCATTCTATACTCAATCCATCATGTATAAGTAGGCAAATGCACATCTTACCTCATAATCATAGTTACTGTCCACCTGCCTCATGCCTAGAACCATAAGTCACACTGTAATGGTAATGGCATCATTTACCTATACATATATACATACGCACGTACCCAAAAGAAGGTTTACATTCATGCATCTTGACATGCTAATACTTTAGTTTTACACACTATCAATTTACATCACTGTTTATATTCCTTTAGATGTACAACATATTTACATATGAATAATACGAGTTAGACCACTATCAGGATATCCAGTGTTTAAGTCCTGTCCCTCTCGTGAGCCCCAACCTCCTATTGGGCTCCTACGTTCGACCTATCCAGAAAACATAAAAAAATGGCGTGAGTCCGAGCAAACTCAATAAGTAGGTAGAATGAGAAATTCATAAGGAAAATCAATAAACAATATACTCACACCAATGCATGTTTCATGGCATTCACAATGTTATGACAATGTAAAAGACTAACATATTGCCTTCTCTCAGACTCTCATTGATTATGCACATGTAAGGGTCAGCTCACTACCAAGCCCTATGACCATGTACCCTCTACATTGTTAAACAGACCATACCCATCCTCTAGACCTACAGAACACAATAATATGACACTCTCCTCCTCTTTGATGTGTAATTGGTCTCTCCTTGCATGCCCGGCTAGAAGCCTACCAGGCCCATGACAGCTTTACTGCTGCCCTCTGTAGCACCCCGCCCTCATCGCTCCACAGGCTCGCAGGTTCACCATCCACATCTATAGAGGAATCTTTGTGTCAAATACATCCTTTACTTCCAATATCGTGCCATCCCAGCACATCCACACATCACAAGCGTCATCCACCCTAATACCAAGTCGTTTCAACACATACACATGACACCAGTGTTACTCATGACTCATGTACTCATCTAACTCCGATCACTGAGATCATCAATGGATCAAGACAGTCCTACTTCTAATGATTCATATTTCATGTCCCCACACATGATAATAAATCCATCATGCTGTAGTATTTAAGCATACAAAAGATTCAGTTTGAAAAATGACCAAGTAAGAAACTAACTTTAACAATGTCAATTCATATAAAGTAGTTAAACACGATGCCTATAAATAAAACAAGGAGGTAACTCACCCCATGTACATTTAATCATGTCAAATATTTCAAAACAAGTACCTACTTACCTTAATGGAATAAGATTTCACAATGCTCCAAGTCTCACACTTTGGTCTTCACTCAAAACCCAAGTGGTCCTACAGGTATAACACATATCCATTTGATTAAAATGTCTTCACTTTATAATAGAAATCACGCATTTTGAATATTCTATTAGGTTGTATTCCGTATTTTCTTACTTATAAATGCCTCTTAAATTTCTACATTGCATAACTTCTCAATCATCCCAAGTTACGCTTCATATGGCCCAACTCTAGAATCTTCACTTAAACCGTTTATTCCACACATACAAATTCCCCAATGTGAGCAATTCAAATACATACATTATGTCTTTAACTCCACATGTGTAGTCTATATCTTACAATTCATGTTGGGTGTGGATTAAAGTAATTAAGATTATAAATGAGCAACATTAATCATACAAGATATAACATAGTTCAGTAGTGTGGAATGAATCAAAATTTGTAGTTCACTCATGCCACCATAAAGGGTTCCCCAAACCACACTTTCACTTAACCTTTTGCATAATTTTATATGTATAATTAGGGTTGTTTTCCCTATCTTTCCATTTATCAATTTGTATTTATTTGGCATGATGGTTAAGTGTTACAATCAGTTACATAATAACCTCTAAAAAGTGGTCATCTATTGGTACAAATCAAATTGAAGTCCCATGAAATTCTCATTCCAATTGCCTCAATTTTCCATCTAACTTTAGCACTTTTTTCCCTTCAATAAAGGCATCTAACCATCCATTTTAGCATGCAATTAAACATCATTAGGGGCTGTGATAATTTCTCCATTCAAATTGAGTTCTAAAGGAGACATTTTCACAAACATTTATTATGCATGGTAAAAGTCTCAAAATTTTTGTAACTATAAGCTTTTGTTATTGAATTTCGTCATTCTACATCATCTCGATTTAACAATTCATGTCATTATTACATCACGTAATCAAGCCAACATGCCTAATCAGCAACTCAGCCCCTGTTCAGGTCCCAACATGCACATCATCCTTTCCTTTTCATAAAAACATTGCTGCCCATTTTATGGGTTGCAACATGTATTGATTTTTCTCTCATAACTTTCCCTATCTCAATACCTATTAATATCACTAATTAAATCTCAAAAAGAGGTGACAATTCACCCATCTTAGGACTATCCATAAAATAGATCATCCTCATATAGGTTACCAAAAATAGAATTAATTGGAATTAATCACTTACGTCTTGTTGCAAACTCCAAAATTCAAGTTTCCTCTACGTAATCTCCAAGAATCTTCACTAATTTCAGCCAATGGGTTTGATAGGTCATGGAATCAAAAGTTTGTTCCCTTCACCACGTCCAAATTAGAAGGGAAGTAAGGTTTAATTAAGGAGGGATTAGGTGCAAATGGTTAGAGGTTGATTTCACTTAAAATTAGACACAACTTGGACATGAATTCGAGTTGGAAATGGAAGAGGAAAGAAAAGGGATAAAGACGGAGCATTATATTTGCCCCACTTATGGTACTCAAGAGGTGTACACCACTCCATGAACATTCATCCATAATTCCTTCTTTACACTCCAATCCAGTTGAAAGAATTTTTAGAACATTGTTTAGGGTGATTCATCAAAAGTGTTCAACATAGAAATTGTATCATTTATTTTTATCTTTCCAATAAACTAAGAATTACTTAATTATGAGTTTATATGAAAAACTTATAGTTAAAATACCATAACTATCTCTAATTGCAAAAGGCATCATTTTGAGGCCCCCAAGACTCCAAATAAAGGCTTATTTAGCTAAAGTTATCAATATAAAAATTTTATCCCTTGAAATTATCTCACTAATGCAAAAGAAATCATTGAATTTGGAGTTTGTATGTGAAAGGTATATCAAAATATCAAAACTACTCTAGAAGAGGTAAATTACTAAAAATACCAAAAATCACACTAATTTTCCAATTATTTGGGGCCACCAAGCACCAAAATTTTAATTATAAATAAAAATTATACTTACCAAAAATTTGGGTTGTCACATCTACTCACCTCTCTCCAATCGAAACTCATTCGCCCATTCATTCCCCCACACATTCTTCGCACTCATTCCCAACAACTCCAGAACTTGTTTAGCCTGAGGTTAACCCTACTGAAGTTGTTTTTCCCTCTCCTCAAACACAACCCTCTTTTGTCCTTCCCAACTTGCTACCTGCCGAACCTTCTCCAATTTTGCCTAAGGAATATATTTCTAATCCCTATAGAACTCTTGTTAGGGATAGATGGATTCTCACCAGACCACTTGGTAAGATTGAGTTCCTTCCCAAAGGATCATCACTCTTTCTAGACTAGTCTTGGTCTGATCTTATAGAATCAAGAGAGGTTTTTCCAACTCGAATTGAAGAACTTCCTCCACATCTAAAGAAGAGAGATCTAACTCCTCCACCTCCTTCAAAACCAATTGATGACAATTGTGATATTCTTCTTTGTATCTCCAACCCCATCAGAATGACGTATTCTGAGTCTAGGAGTAGATCAAAAATAAATTATGCCATTGTTTAGATGTTCTTTTCTTAATTTATCATCATCTCTCCTTAGGAATTGCCTTTTCCACAACTCACAAATCCTAACACTTTATTTAGGATTCAACTCCTTCCTGGTCCTCCCTTGATTTTTAAAAGGCCATAATATTCAAATTCCTGATAAAAAATCATTCATACAAGCATATTCTGAAAACTTTCTTCACTCATTCCCAAAGTCCAGGCCTCCTAGAAGTTCACTTCCATCTCCCTCAGGTCCTCATTAGTACATTTTTCTAACTGTGGAAGAATTTTCATCCTTCTACCACACCAATCTATAAGCTATTGCTGACCATCTTCTTCTCCCATATCCATAGCTTAATGATCCATCAACCTAACATAAAATTTGGGTGAGCTATTGCAAACCATCCCCCTCACCTGAACCAACTCCGCCTCATCCAACAACTAAAGCCTCAAGAAAACCACCTTCTATCCTAAACCTCTATCCTTACCCTAGCCATCATCTTTTAAACCCAAAAGAAAGCTAAGCATCCCACCTCCAAAAGAACCTAAAAAGGCCCCTTTTTCTCGCATCATCTTACACTATAAAGAATATGTTACAAGGACGAATGCAAACATGGAAGCCATCTTAAAAGGAACACATGTATTCTTTCCTAAGTTGCTCGATATAGCTTTTTGAGATTGTATTGATTTCATTTATGTTATTAACTGTGGACCTTAGGCCACCACCTATGAACTCCCAACTGCAATTCCCAAAGATCCACCTTTCATTTCACTTCCTCCACCACAAAGAACTAAATGGGCAATTTCTAAACAATCAAAGTCCTCTTCTAAACCGCTCCCCTTACAACCTGCTAAGCCTATTCAAATCCTTCCACCATCTGTATATCCCACTTTCTTTCCCAAAACCTATCAAAAAAGTTCCAAACCACCCAAGTGATTCTGTTGCATTTGTATTTTCATTTTCTGAAAAATTTCCTTGATGAAACTTTTCTTTCATGATAAGATCTCTTATAATACATGTTTCATGTAATATCAGTCCTTTATGAGTGATGTTTCTTTTATTTTGTATGTCTTTGTGACATTCTTTTGTAATCTGCTTCATGGCAACTTCCTATATAAAAATCTGGTCCATGGAACTTTATCAATAGAATGTTCTTTTTAGTTTGTTTTTCATTTTTATATTAATCCCCCTTCATCGACCTTATTTATTATGACAAAACGGGGGACAAATACCAGTGATGTAATGCACCCACTCAGGGGGAGTTACACTAAGTCAATAGAAATACATTGAATATCAAATATGCATTTAGCCACTTTAAATGTTTTATTATTCTATTGCATAAATTTGAATACTAGTTATGTAGTGCACCCATTCAGGAGGAGTTGCACTAAGTCAATAGAAATACATTGCATATCAAATATGCATTTAGTTGCTTTAAATGTTTTATTATTCTATTAAATAATTTTAAAAGGTATATCACTCAATGTTTTATTATAATTAAAAAGGATGAGACTATTGAGAATACTCACATTATTTAGCTTGATTTTGATGATGAACACTCTTAACTAACCATGTTTTGATGATGAGCAAAGATATGAGTGAAACGTTAAGGTACTAACAATTTATCTCGTATTTGCAAAAATATTTTCAAATTAATCTATGAGAATAACCTTCATAATGCTTGAATAAGTTGTTTCAGACAACCTCAAGCATAAAGTAACTTTTCAGAGGAAGAAACCAAGTAAATGCTCAAGACAACCAAGTATATAAATCAAAAACATATTTAGAAGCACACTTAGATGAAGTAAACTAAGTTTCAAAATTATCAAGAGCACTTCGGAGTCAATAGAGTACTTCAAAGATAAAAGATGAGCTCTTCGGAGTCAACAGAACAATTCGGAGTTAGTCTTGAGATAACATGATTCATCAGAGCCAAAAGCTGAGCACATTAAAGTCACAGATTAACGACTTCGGAGTTAATAGAGCTCTTTGGAGTCAGATATGAAATATTTTAGAGTCATTAAGAGCACTACAGAGTTAGCTTTCAAAGAACAAGCACTATACAGCCTCAGAGTCACAAGATAAGCACTTCAGAGTCAGCCTTTGAATAACACTATCCAGCCTTTGATGGATCCAACACAAGTTGCCACCTTCGTGCCACTTCGGAGGAACTAAAATTTAACTTTGGAGGATCCAAAGATGTTGTGATATGTCAAGTGTGCAAAAGTCTTCCCTAATCCAGTATCAGAGGATCTAATCTTGCAAAGTTAGAAACTCTAAAATCATGGGAATGGCTCAATGGTCAAAAATTTGAATGTTCCCTCACATTTAATAAGCCTCACCTACCATAGCAACAAACATTAGAAACTTCAATATAAAAAGAGTTAATAAAGAACGTTGAAGAAAGAAGATCTCTTGAAAAACAAATAAAGAGAGCAATTACTCAGCTTTTAAGATTTCTTCCATAAGATCAACTCCACTATGTCACACTCTACTAAGCATTCAAAACCACTCATTCAACCACTCTTGTAAATTGATTCTTACTACTTACTGTCATATTTATTATGTTTACTATTTCTTAACATCATACAAAATTAGCCTACTAGAGGCATAAATATTTGTACATAGTTATTTGCTTTTGCACATTTCTGCAAGCTAAGGGCTCGCATTTGCGTATTGTAAGAAAGTAGGACACTTGCTTAAGAATTGTAAAAGTTGGTTGGTGAGCTTGGAAACTAACAAGTGTATTTATTTGATTAGAAGGGTGCTAATCAAAGAAAGTGTTAGTGGAACCTGAGTTTAGAAGAAAAGGCTAACTCAAAGAAGTGGAGTAGGAGCCCAAGTGAAGGGCCAAACTACTATAAAAGTCACTATCTAGTGCACTGTGTTAGCATAAATGCATGGTTTCGATGATAAGCAAAACTTGATTAAAGATTATGTACTAATGATTATTTCCAAGCATTTAGCAGGTAGAATCAAGTTACCGGTCTCACAGACAAATGAACACAGAAAAGATATTCCAAGGTGTCAATCTATCTGATTGAAAAGACTTGGGTAAATGCAAAAGCAAAAGATAAAGTACTGTTATAGTCAAAGCTCAAATGAAAAGGAATCAACCATCACCATTCATCTATTAAAGTGAAGATTATCTCTCATGAATGCAAAGAAACATGCATACAATAAACTTTGCCTATCATAAGTGAGCCATAGTCGAATAGCTCACCAAGTCAATGATCATCTAATAAAAATAAACAAAGGTGGAGCAGTGGAGTTTGTCTATGCCTCTAATAATTCATCTGTTACTTACAATAGACAATCTAACAAATGAAGTGCTAAAAAGATAATTCATCTATGCCTCAAAAATTCATCTATTACTTCCAACAGACAATCCAATAGACGAAGTGCTGTAAAGATAATTCATCTGCACTAACTGGATTCATCTACTACTTACCATGGACAAAATAGAAGACGGAGGAACTTTGTCTAATAGACAGCTAGATAGATTCTTTTTCTATCATAAATAAAGATGAGCAATAGTCAAATTGAATTGTTAGTCTTCATCCAACATTAATGACACTCTTTCCATATTGACAAAAGAATCATTCATTGTAGCAACTCTTCGACCGATACTTTTTAAGAATCAGAAAAACATCTTCTCCAAGGTTAGTACTATAGGAATTTCAGCAAACAAGGATTAAGTAGAAGTTAGAGGATTCAAATATGTTAATCAGAATGGTCTTCTATTATTAATAGAGTTCACCTACCACCAATGGCTGGAATTCAAAGCGTTTATAAATGCAACATTAATAGATCAAGAAAAAAAATCAAGGAAAATATTAAATAGCCTCTTGAGAGCATTTACTAAACTAAACTAAAACCTTTTGCATCTTTCAAGAGTCATGAGTCTTGCATTCAAACCTTCCTTAACTTTCTTTGAAGGATCTCAATCACCTTTTGGTAAGATCATTTACTTCTACATTTAATCTTCAGAAATCTTCCCCTGTGCTTATTAAGAAGTATATGTACTTTAACTTTTTGATATTCATTATAATTTCCTTAAGCTAGTGGTTAAGACTAGACTCAAGAAGAGTGTGATTACCTGAGTACAGACAAGCACTATTTATTTATGCCCCTTAGAGCTGGAATCTAGAAGAGTGCTAGGAGCACTATGATTATACCCCCAAGAGCTAGAATCTGGAAGAGTGTTGGGAGCGTAATAGTTATGCCCCCTAGAGCTGGAATCTAGAAGAGTGTAGGGTGCACTAATGTGTTTATGCTATTGGAGATAGTGGAACCCAAGACACTAAGAGGAGAGTGTTCTTGGAAGAGTGGAGTAGAGCATTTGCTTAAACCACTATGAAAATCCCTGTCTTATTTATTTGTGCATGAATTGAGTGATTAGATAGATTATCATAGGGACATTTGATCCTAAAGGGGTTTAACACATTGTTATGTACCCAATTCACCCCTCCCCTCTTGGGCATTTGCCTAAGCTTCAGGACTAACAAGTGGTATCAAAGTAGACTACATTAACATTTGTAGTGATCCAATGGTAAACCCATCATCCTCTTTACAGTATTCCCCGAGGGGCAATCGTTTACTCGGCCACCCCTATTTGATGGAACCAACTTTGCTTACTGGAAGTTGAGGATGAAACAATTTATTATAGCCAGTGATATGGAATCTTGGAAGCCTCTAAAATTGGAATCACTCTTCTCACTACTGAAGTAGATTCATGGATTAAAGAAGAGGCCATATTAATCCAAAATAATGCAAAGGCTATGAACTCCTTGTTCTGTAGATTATCTTTATCTGAGTTTGGTAGAGTATCCTCTTGCACTACTACAAAAGATATTTGGAATAAATTAGTATCTATATATGAAGGATCCTCGTAGGTCAAAGGAACTAGATGGAATATGTTAATAGGAGAACTAGAAAGCTTTAAAATGAAAGAAGGGGAAAACATATCAAAAATGTATGCTCATTTTTAAAAATTACTAATCCTTTGAAAGGTTTGGAGAAAAAAGTCACAAATTTTTAACAGGTAATGAAGATGCTAAGGGCACTACCAAAATCCTAAAATTAGAAGATCATAATGATAAAAGAAGTAAAGGATCTGAATACTCTTCTAGTGGACGATCTCATCAGCTTACTAATGTCACATGAGTTGATCAAAAGTAAGAGAGAGGAGCCAATGAAGCAATAGAAAAACACTGCTCTCAAGGTGATTAAGGAGAGCAGTAGTGACCCTGCATCATAATCTGAAGATAATATGGCCATGTTAATCAGAAACTTTAGAAGGTTCACAAGAAATAATAGAGGCAACACCTCAAAGAGACAGCCTGACAACAAAAGAAAATGGATAAAAGAAAGAGGGATCTCCCCACATGCTATAGGTGTGGAAGGATCGGACACATGTCTCTTGAGTGTCCCAACGACGAAAAAGTAAATGCCAATGAGAAAGATGAAAGAAAAGAAAAGAAACACTTTAAGAAGTCATCAAGAAACTAAGCCAGGGGAATGTACGTGAATAATGAAGACTCATTAGAGACAAGCTCAAGTGAGAAAGATGAGAATGAAGTTGGACACCTCACAAGAATATGGTGTATGGACCACATGGAGAATGAATCAATAGATCAAATCTCCATCAAAGAGCAATGCACAACAGAGCTAAAGATGGAGGTAAACTCTTACTACTCTTATAGTTTTGACTCTTCAAGCTTGAATAGTACATGTGTCAAATGCAAAAAGTTTGATAAGTTACATCAATCATACAACTCGCTCTTTAGTGAGTTTGAATTACTTGGCTAGAAATTCACTCAAAAAAAAGATACTTTGATGCAACTATCAAAGTAAATTCTATTTTCTTAGAAAGAAATCTATCTCTTCGAAAAGAGGTTGGAAATTTGAAGAAAGAGATGGAGATATTGAACAGTATGTTGAGTAAATTCTCCAATCCAAAAGAATCTATTGCCAAGTTAATGAGAATGACTGGTTAAACTAGTAAAAAGGGATTGTGAACAGTTAGATGATGAAAATTCATAAAAAATTGCTGGATGGTCCAAGGGAGTGAATCTCACAGAAGAAAGAGAAAACTGTTCAAATATTTGAAGGTCCATAGGTTATGCCTGGGTAAAGAAACCATTGTAATATAGTACACCAAGAAGAATTCCAAACACTTACTATTTCTATAATAAAATTGGACACAAAGCGTATGATTTCTATGCCAAAATGATGAAAGCAAAAGGTGCATAGATGAGATGGAAACCCAAGGATTATGCATAATCTTCTAGCACACATAATTCAAATGACACCATTGGAACCAATACTTGGGTACCAAAGAGGTAAGAAGAATATTTGCTTTGAATGCAGGTAAGTTTGAAAGCTACATCTGGCAATACCTGGTTCATGGATAGCCACTGCTCAAGACATATGACTGGGAACAAGAAGCTGTTCAAAGAATTGAAGCCAATAAATAGAGCAACAGTTGCATTCGGCAACAATGACAAAGGCCTCATCAAAGGGATAGGTAAAATTTATAGTTTATTCAATGCATACATAGAGGATGGATTATATGTAGGAGGACTCAAGCACAATTTGCTAAGTATTGGTCAATTATGTGACAAGGGTCATAAAGTTGTGTTTGAACCATCTGCATGTAATATATTCAATATAGACAACAATCTATTGTTCAGTAGAAAAAAGTATGGAAACATTTATCTAGTAAAGTTGGATAATATTTTCGAAAAATGCTTAATTGCAGTCAAAGATGATCCATGGGTAAGGCATAAAAGGATGGGACACATCAACATGTTAAATATCATATCTTTATGAAAAAGGATCTTGTGATTGGTCTCCTAAACTAAATTATGATAAAAAAATAAAAATGTAAATCCTGTCAATTGTCAAAACAGACCAAAGATGGTGTGTTGCATAATTAAGTTGGAAACCCATTAAGATCAGAAGAACTTTAATGAACCAAATAGATTGGTTTAGCATAAGATGTATACCATAATCATATCCATTTATTCATGAGAGCTCATACATGATTTAGCAACAGGTGTGTACCAGAACCATGTTCTCAAACAATCAGTCTAATTTGTTAGTATAATTACATAGTTTTGATGAAAAATAAAACTTAATTAACTTATGTACTAATGAAACTTTGTTAAGATCCTAGAATGTAGAAACAGATTAAGAATTACAAATGCTTTAGACCAAACATAACCTAAAAGGAAAATGTTCAACATTCCAAATCATTTTAGATGAATGTACAATGTCAATGTCATTTTCAGACAATGAAACATGAAGACCAGAAGATATGAAAGCCTTCCAATAGTTGATGAAATTTCCCAAGGCACAAGAACAAAATAGTTCTATTTGAAATATCAAATAGTCCTCAATATTAATTTCAAACAAATCTATTCCTAAGCTGAGAATGGAAGAGCACCTCAATTTTTTCGAATCATATCTCGGACGATGCAGAGACAATGGTCAACTCTAGTCAATGCGTTTGATGTTCCCAAACTCACTTGCTGAAGTTCAAACAATGACTCATTGTTCATACAATGTGAAATATCAACTTCAGATGAATAGAAACATTTCAGATGAAGCCACTTCGTCCGTATCTCCTGCTTTGTGTGAAATTTTAACTTCAGATGATCCCAAGCAAGTAACTCTGTTTGAAATGAACAATGGTCACAAAAAGCAAAATATTGAAGGAAGACCTTATGTTCAAAATATTAACTTGAGACACAGCAACACCATTCAAAATAACAAACAGTAATCATTGGAAGAAGTCTAGTCAGTTCAAAACCATTTGCTTCATATTTCCCAATCTTCCAACTACCATTTCTAGCAAGAACATCGTTGCAAGTTGTTAAAGTTGTTTCACCCAACCAAAAATGGCACATTTCATTGGAAAAAGCTTCAAACATTATTCTGCATTCAATGAAGCTCACCTACCTCCAATAGTAGGAATTCAAAGCTAAGTATAAGAGAAGAAAGCAGAGACAAGAAAAATAACAAAACTATTACATTTCATTGAGCTTAAACCTTCATTCCTTCATTTACAAAAGAGCAACTCAAAGCCTTTGTACTACAATCTTCTGTAATATTCTTTAAGGCTCTAAAAAACTCTTGGGAAGAATATTCATTTCAGCATTCAAGTTTCTGAAAGACTTCCCCTATACTTTTAGTTAAACACTATAAAGTGTATTTATCTTTTCTATCTTTACATTTGTGATTACCTTGAGTTAGTATTGGAGGCCAAACTCAAGAAGAGCATTCATAATTGTTGGAGTGTGTCTTGTCATTAGTCTTCTAGTGTTGTATTTATGCCACCTAGAGCTGAAATTTAGAAGAGTGCAGTGTCACTAGATTGTTACGCCCCCTTGAGTTGGAATCAAGAAGAGTGCTAAGTGCACTAGTTGTATTTTTTCTATAAGAGAGAGTGGAACCCAAGACACTAGAGGAGAGTGTTCTTGCAAGAGTGGAGTAGAGTAGTTGACTCAAACCACTATAAAAATACTTTGTCCATTTATTGTTTCATTGCATTGTCTTTCATTAAATTGCTAGAGGGACTATAATCCTACAAGGGGTCAAAGTAGAATTTTTAATAACCCAATTTACCCCTCCCCTCTTGGGTACTTGCCTAGCCTATGGGACCAACAAGTGGTATCGGAGCGGGTTACACAAGTACTTATAGAGATCCATATGGGAAACTCATCATCCTCTACTCATATCTTTGCCGAGGAGCAATCTTCTACCCGGCCGCCTCTATTTTATGGAACTAACTTCGCTTATTGGAAGTTAAGGATAAAGCAATTTATCATGACCAATGATATGAAGCTTCCAACAAATGACATCGGTGCTTGGACCAAAGAACAAACCACCAATGTACAAAAGAATGCAAAAGCTATGAACTCATTGTTTTGTGGTTTAGCTTCTATCAAGTTCAACAAAGTATTATCCTCCACCACTACCCAAGATATTTGGGATAAGTTGATTTATGAAAGTTCCTCTCAAGTCAAGGGGACTAAGAGATACATGCTCATAGGAGAGCTAAAGAACTTTAGAATGAGAGAGGGTGAGAGTAATAAAAAAATGTATGCTCATTTTCCTAAGATTATTAATGCTTTAAAAGGTATAGAAAAAGAAGTTTCTAATTCTAAATAGGTGATGAAGATCCTGAGAGTAATGCCTGAGTCTTGGAACTAGAAGAGCACTACTATAGAAGAGGCAAAGGATTTAAATGAACTCAAGATCGAGGAGCTTGTTAGCTCTCTGATGTCTCATGAGCTGATCAAGAGTAAAAGAGAAGAGCCAGTAAAACAAACAACAATAATGGTTCTCAAGGCAGCAAAAGAAAGCAACAGTGAATCAAATTCCCAAATAGAAGATGATGTTTCCATGCTAGCCAGAAATTTCAAAAATTTTGTAAGAAGCAACAAAGGCAACAACTTTAGTAAACAACTTAAATAAGTAGAGAAAAGAAGGATTAAAAGAAAAAGGAACTTTCCTACATACTACAAGTGTGGAGGAGTTGGACACATGATTGTAGCATGTCCTAATGAAGAAAGAGTGGATCTAAAAGAAGAAAGAAATAAAAAGAACAAAAAAGAAAAACACTTCAAGATGCCACCAAGAAATCAAGTCAGAGAAATGTATGTAAATGATGAAGACTCCTCAGGTTGCAAAAGAGATTACAAAGAAGTAGGCAACTTGGCAAGAATCTGCTGCATGGCTCATGTAGAGAATGAATCCACCATCTAGCTCTTCACCAAAGATCAATGCACAAACATAATGGAGACTAAGGTAAAATCTTATTATTCTTATTCTTTAGATTCTTTAAGCTTAACTAGTGAATGTAATAAATGTAATGAGCTTGATGAATTGTAGCAATCATATAACTATCTCTTTAATGAGTTTGAAATTCTTGGATAAAAATTCACTTCAAGGAAAAGGTACTTTGATGCAACTATCAAAGTAAATGTATTCTAGCTGAAAGAAATCTATCTCTAAAAAAAGTAGGAAATCTGAAAAAGGAGATAGAAATAGTAAACATTATGTTGGAAAATTCGCTAACCCAGGAGAATCAATCCCCAAGTTCTTGCACATGACTGGACAAAACGACAAAAGTGGACTTGGATGTGAATAATTAGGTAGCGAAGAACTACAAGATAATAGAAAATTTGGTAGATGGTCCAAGGGTATGAATAATGGGTTCATAACCTACCATATTTTAATACCTAAATTCACATATTTTTATCTTCATTTAACATGATTTTATTGGATTATAATCACATTTGATTAAATATTGCACTTAATGGAGTTAGTATTTCAGGTATCAAAATATGTCAAAAAGGATCTGAATATGAAAATGCAACAATTTGAGGTCATTTTTGGTATCGATTGAGTCTGATTTAGGAAATGGGTTCAATATGGAAGTTTCATCCCTTCAAGTTAGTTGTCCAACAAATCAAGAATCATAGGATTTAGAGATCAAATATGGAAGTCATGATCAAAACACAGCAACTATCTCAGACTTCAGACTTGCTTAATATTCTAAAATGCATCACTTCTAAACCATTTATGGCATAGATGTAGGATTACTTGGAGGAAGTGTGAAACATGAAAGTTGTAGACCTTAAAATTATATTTTCAAATAATTAAGAATCATAAAATTTAGATATCTTTGCAAAAGTTATGTTCAAAATACTAAACCTATCTCTGGTAAAGTGAGAGTTAGCCAAGGATGCAAGAAAGTTGTAGGCAGTAGCTTTCACACCGAGGCACCCAAATTTAACCCTAAAGACAAATTATGGAGGGGGCATTTAGGGAATGATGGTTAAATTATAATTCCTTGCGAGTGTACTATTGTATAGTATTACAATGTGCAAAGTAAGGGTTGATCCTACAGAGAACTATTCAAATTAATTCAATTAGATCTAATTACTAAAACAAACATAGTTCTAAAAAGATGTAATGAAGACTAAATAAATCTAAGTGGAAAGTGAAGTAAAAAAGAACAATAATAAAAAGTAATGTAGAAGAGATTCTCAGGTTTTAAGAGTCTAGGGATCCGATTTCACTACTCAATGATATCCTATGTTGTTGGGATGTTGGTGCCAATTCATTATCTTAGGTTCATTCTCACTATTATATGATTATTACCATTAGGTGTGCAGGTTTAAATCAAGTATTTTTACTCATTCCAATTACCTATGGTGTGTAGCATAATTGAGGTGAAAACCCATTAAGACCAAAGAACTTTAATGAACCAAATAGATTGATTTAGCATAGGTGTATACCATAACCATCTATCCTTTCATTCAAGGGAGCTCATGGTTTAGCATATGGTGTGTACCTTAACCATGCTCAAATAATCATTCTAACTCATAAAATTGGTAATAAAGCAATTTAATAAATCAAATAATTGCAATAAGCATAATGAATGAAATAAGATAAAATTGAATTAATCAACCAACCATCCTTGTTTAATAAAGAATACCAAGAAGGGCTACATCATCGCCCTAGGAAAAAAATTTAGTTCATGCTAAAAAGAAGAAAAACAATATTAAAAATACTCATATTATAGAACTTGAAATCTCTCTCTTGTTCTATTGTAGAATTCTCTTTCAAGGATGTGTGTTGCCACTTTCTCCTCTCCAAAGTCTCCTATTTCTCTATTAAACACTCTTTAAACAACCCAATTTAAGGTTTTGTTGCACCTCCATATGAATTCCTCAAGTTACTTTGCACATAAAATATGTAATTGCTAAAAATATCATATTTCCACAAACAAAGTCTATCCATCAAGAGCAATTTCAGTATTTTCATCATAACTTTCTCATATGATGTCCAAATCACATGATTCTTGATTGATTGGAAATATAATTTTAATATATATATATATATATATCTTTCATGTTAAACACTTTCTTTGAATCATGCCAAAAACTGCCTTAAAATAACATCTATTAACGCACATTGCGTTCAGAAAATCTCTGGAGACAATTGTAGTAACTCCGAATCATATGATTCTTGATTTATTGGTTAGATAGTTTCAAGGGATACAAATTTTATTTGAACATGTTTTCCCAAATAATCTAATATCTATACCAAAATCTGACTTGAACTGCCATTGAAATATTGCAATTGAAGCATCAAAAATATAAGTCATCCAAAAAGAGAAGTACTTCTTCAATTGAATTGCTGCAAAAACATCCCACTATCTGATTTTCATACAATTCATATTAAAATTTCCAAACCTACTTCAAAAATAATGTGTGGAAGTTCTAATTGAATTTCAATCAAAGTAATGACTTCATCTTCAAGCAATTGATCTCAACCATGCATCTGGCAATCTTTCTACTAGTTGCCCATTTCATAATCAGATACATAATCCCACTTTACCATCATAATTAATGCTTAATTAATGGCTAGGATTGATGCTCCCAGAATGGTACATGTCCTCATGAAGATTGCTTTGCCAAAAATAGCATATTTTTGCCCAAATTTACCTAAAACGTAAATTAAATCCATTAAGTGCAATATTTGATTTAATGTAGATATAAATCAATGAAATCATGTCAATTGAGGATCCAAAACATGTGAATTTATGTATTAAATTTTGATAAATTATGAGCTTATCAAATACCCCCAAACTTAGCTTTTGATCATTCTTGAGCAAAGTAGCAACCAAAACTTATGGAATAATTAGAAAAATCTCTCTCAAAAAATTTGTAACATGCTAGACAAATTACACATTTAGACATAACTTTGAATTCATTCAAGACACTTGCCAAGTAATATCATGAAACTCATGCTTCATCAATCATTCCATGAAGTTAAAATGTGTGTGTGTGCAATGTCAATCTCATGCTACATGCATGATTCTCAGTAAAAAAATGTGCAAACTAGTGATTCTAATGATCTTCACAAAATACACTAATCCCTCTCCACTAATATAGATAACTCCATTCGCTTGTATCAATAAGTCTTTTTTAAGCTTGTAATGAGGCCTTGGGTTTGGCTAACAAAGAAAATGAATAAGGATTCACAAAGTAACAATAATTGAATTGGACATGAATATTCACTCTTTTAACTTTTTATTTAGGATTTTCTCTATTTTATTTTTAATATTATGGGCTTTATTACTATCACACTCCCAAACTTATTTTCTTTTGAGTTCTTTGGGATGTGACCCCCCCAATTGAAAGTTGAATTCTTATTGATTCTTTTCTTTTTGTCCTTTTTCTTTTTCTTTTGGCATTCTTCTTTTCAATTCCCCAAACTTAATTTCTTTTGCTTCACTCATACCTCTCTAATAACCATATACATAGAATATATCTCTTGTAGGTCAAGCATGGTTTTTCAGGCTAAAAGAGTTTAGATGATGAAGCTAAAGAAAGAAAAACGAATGGTGGTCTTTCACATGCATTGCATATGCTATTCTTTCATTAAGGTTCAAAGGGGACACTAATGACATGATGTTCTAGGTTAGCTTAAAAGGCTCAAACTAATCAAAGAATGCCTAAATCATTTCCAAGTAAACATGTTATCTCGGATTTCACATTGAGGGATAATCAAACAAGTTCTAGCATGCTCATGTCAACCAAAATATGTTACTAAATTCACAATACTATCAACTAATCCACATTCACTTTTCACGATAATAACATAATGTGCTTAATAAAATTTTAATCAATAATGAAAAAGAAGACTTATCACAAGAATCATTGAATCACAAGGTGGTGCTTATCCTTCCTTCTAAATCATATGCAATGGTAATAAAAAACTCAGCATATGTTAATAATCATTAAGAGAGAATCCTATTTAGTTTTAATATTTTTAATACAACTTGCTTTTGGCTTTTCTTGGCTAAGTTATCAAAAGTTAATCTCATCAAACTTTTACCTAAATTTAAAAAAATTTGCCCAAAAACTGAATGCACTTGAATGCAAATCCCAAAATAACCCCTAACTTAAACTGAACATTGTCCTCAATGTGAACTAATGAAAAATGGTTAAGTTCAATAGCTTCCCTGAAGAATGCATTCTCATATTCTTCTTCTAGAGCTGGCTTGGCGTCAATTTTAACACTTGGAAGAGTATCTGCAATCATCTAAAATCAAATTTCCTCCTTCTACAACAAAAATATCAAATCACTAATTAAAAATAATAACTAAACTAAATGCTAAGAAGACAATGCATGGTCAAAAAGACTTGGGTTGTCTCTTATAACATCCAGGGTGTTAATTTTGATTAATTATGTATTGGAACACATCGCAGTTGTCTTTAGTATGGTTACTGACGAGTGAATTTTATTCACTTACATTACACATGTTTAAGCTTAGTTATTTGCAAATCCTTGTTTCTTTTGGATGAATTTCATATTTATTTGTTGGATTTTCTAGGTGCCTTAAAGTTGGAAAAGAAGAGAAAATGGAAGGAAAAGAAAAAGTTCAAAGGATGGAAAAGAAAATAACTGCAAAATCAAGTTGCAAAGGAGACAACTAGTCGGTGCCACTGGCCGTTGACACTAAGACCCATGACCACCACCTACCAGACAGTAAGTTGGCATTGCCGGCACTAGTGATGACTGAATATTTTTTTGTGGATTTTCTGCATTACGTAGCTACAGGGTTTTTAAGGAAAAATTTAGGGTTTTGGAGGGGTTCTTCTCAATTTTGTTTGGAGAGTTCTTTTTGAGGTTTTGGAGATGGACTTCTTGGAGTTTTCTTAGGGAGAATAATGAGAGATTGCAAGTAAGAAAGAAGAAGAAGGAGAGAAGATGTTCTTTATTGTGATCATCCTGTTTAAGGGAGTTGTTTGGGTTTTTCATATGAACTAAATCTCTTTTTTTAGGGTAAACATGTAACCCATTTTGATACTCTTTGTTATGGATTGTTTGTTATTAATGCTATATGATCTTGTTTCATTCATGATGTTGTTTGTAATTATTTAACTTATTTTATTACGTCACCACCAATATCATAAGTTAGATTAATTATTAAAGCATGGTTAATGTAGACACCATATGCTAAACCATGAGCTCCCTTGAATGAGAAGGATAGATGGTTAAGGTAGACAGCATATGCTAAGCCATGTTATTTTGGTTCTTATGTTTTTGAGCTTAATGGGTTTTACCTCAATTATGCTATACACCATAGGTAATTGGATTAAGTGAAAAAAATTAATTTAAACCCGCACACCTAACGGTAATAATTTTACTTTCAAAAGAATGAACACAAGTGAGGCATTGAATCCAACATTCCATTAACAAAGGGGTATCATCAAGTGGTGAAATTTGATCCCTATACCTTTGCATCTTGCTAATCTCCCTGCATTACTTTCTGTCATTTATTTAATTGCATTCTATTAAGTTTCTAAAATTCTAAAATTATACTAAGCATTATTCCATGTCTATTTAGTTATAAATGCATTCTTTTTAAAGTTAGAATAGTTTAGTAACTAAAATTAATTAAGTTAGTTTAACTATTCTTTATGGGATCAACCCTTGCATTGCATATGATACAACTATACATTTGTACACTTGCAAGTAATTATAATTTGAACCATTAATTATAGTGATTATAATGATGAATTAAGGGAAAGAGGGTTATTTAGAAATGAAAAGATATATGAATAGTTAGATAGAATTATGATTAATTTTCAAGAAAGTGAGGTAAAATATAATGCATTTTATGTCATTATCATGTGGATAAATCATGAGAAAAGTATATGAATAGTAAATAAATAAAATGGAAAGAATGGAAAGAAAATAAGGTTTAAAGTGGAGAGAAATGAAGAAAATGCTAAATTTGAAAAAGGGTCATTTGTGATCAATTTTTAACATATATAATGAAATAATTTGAAAATATAAACAACATAAGAGGTGTATAATTTGTAAATATCTTTCTAACGCATCAAAAATAATTTGATTTGGATATCAAATGTGAATGTTATGATCATTACACCAAAACTACTTCATACGGGTGAAAAATACAAAAAATATAAAAAATTATCACTTTTTTAAAATTTTTGACATATATAAGGGATGATTTAGAAAAAGGTATTTAATATAAAAGTTATATCCCTTGAAATTATGTTTCCAATGCCTCAAAAATCAAATGAATTGGATGTCATATATAAATATTATAATCAAATTACTAACACTATGTCGGCATAGAAAATTCCATGTTGCGGCGCAGCTTTAAAAGAGGAAGCAATTTTGGGCATCTAGCAGGTTTGTGATGCGGCATAGGAATTCCATGTAGTGGCACATAAATTTCATGTCATGGCATAACTATTATAGTGTGTCAAAGTAGCAGAAAGTTGCAACTATTTAAGCTTGGCTCCATCCCGTTTTGCCCCATTTTTCTGTTCCATTTTCCCTTCCCATGCCTTGGATATACCTAGCCCCATTTGACCCAAATTCTTATCATTTGGACTTGAAAACAATAGGTTTTAGAGGTATAATCATTCAAGCATGCTCATAAAGATGGGTTTTGGACATTTGAATGGTGAAAGAAGATGGAATCGCGAATTTTTTGGAATTTATGATGAGTTCTTGGAGATTTAGAGTTGGATTCATTTGCTAGGAATGAAGCCACATATGGATTTGAGGTAAGTTCATTTGATTCAAATTGATTTAATATTTTTTCCTTGTTAGGGTTTCAACCCATTCTGGAATAGTAGCTTTTAGGGAAGATGATAGGGTTTTATTATTAAAATCATGGGGAAAATGAGTTATTCATGCTTAATGACATTTTGGAATTTAATTGAGCAAGAGAAATCATGATTTTGCTGCTAGGGTTTCTTACAACCCATGAACAGTAATCATAAAGAGAAAAATGGTTGAATTGTTGTTGAACTCATGGGGAAATGATTAATTGATTGATTGTAATGGTTTTGGGAGGATTTTGAAATAAGGAAACCAATGATGTTCCTATCCAACAATTGGACAACAGTAAATAGAACTGTAAATGGAGAATTTGGTTTATAATGAGTTTATGCAACAATGTAAATGAATTAAAAATTTGATTAATTTGATAATAAGATGGATTCAATGTGGATTGAGTTGTAGAGTTACTACATGTAATTGGAAGTGGAATTCGGTTATTACATTTAATGTGTAATTTCCAGTTAAGCAATGCATGCTTTATGTTTAATGAATTGCTTCAATAAGAAATAAAGTAAAATTGAATATGTGATATATATGATTTATGTAGGGAAAATTGGTTAAATGAGAAGTTATGGAACTTAAAGATTTATGAGTTAAGTAGGTTCTTTCTTATGGTTAAGCGCGATGCTAAATGGGGATATGAAATATCTTATTTGTTTGTATCCAGGCATGTATATTTTCGTTGGGAATAATGGATATCCCATATTTATTTAAGATTGATGTTATTTGATTTGTGAGGGATAGTGTGTATCCCTTAGATTGGAATAATCGGTGTTTAGTTTATGTTATGGATGTTTATTGAAAGGGATAGAGAACATCCCTTTGATATATGAGTAAATTGATAATTTATATACTAAGAGAATGCTTACTTGGTTAGGGATAGTAGATATTCCCTTATATGCATTAGTGGATATATATATATATATTATATCATGAATTTGTGTATTCCCTTCTATAGTATTATGAGACTAGGTTTGACTAACATAATGATAATAAGTTATGCCTGCATGGCACATGTATGATATGGGATAGCATGGGATGATTGCATTATCAGGTGTTATTCATATTTTGAGTTAGAGCATGCTACTTTGGATTGGTTAGTGTTTCCTTTTATTTCTACCTACTTACTGAGTTGTTCAGACTTACACCTTTTTGTTTGCACTTTTTAGCTTATAGGCCAAGTAAAGACACCTAACTGTGGATTGGGATTAGTGAGCATGAGTAGAAGACTTTTGGATGGCATTATTGAATTTTGGGATTTGAATCCATTGTGTATTGTATAATTGTAATTATATATTTATATGTGTATTTCAATGATTTCAATTGATGTAATGTAATGACATGTCATAATAGGGATAAATGCATATGATACTATGATGGATTATGTTTATTATCATCATGGGGTGGTGCAGGTTCTGGGTTGTGGATAAATGGGCTAGTTTATTGAGTTATGTTATTGCCATATGATTATTAAATTCAAATGTTATCTTTGATGATGAATATAAAGGATTATGTTTTACATTAGAAATTTTGTTTATGGATGTTAGGAATTTATTTGATTACTATATATCAAGTGAAAATTGATAAAATTCAGGACAAACTCTGCTAGATTTTTGGGTAGAAGTTTCCTTAAGAATAGGGAAATTAGTGAGAAGAAAGTGAATGGTAGCATCCTGCATAGGCCCTAATAGAGTACATTCTACCGGATGGCCAAAATGCTTAGGGTGGGGGTGCAGAGATTTACATCTCCGAAGAAGTGCTTTTTTATAGTCTTAGCCCAACTATGACCTTCCATCTTTGAATTGAAATTTAACTTTTTGGTGTTTCGGCTCTTTAAAAATTGATAGTGGCTTGTAAAATTTATGTGTTCCCAAAATATCATTGAATGGTGTAGCATCTTATAATTCATCTCCTTCAACTATGTTTATGGGCTCTACTGAAAACTCCTCCATCATTCCATCCACTCCACTTATTTTGAAGTCATTCTTATTCTCGTTAGATAGCTCCATCTCTTTAAAAATATCAAACTTCCCAGTATAATCTTGGAATTGCATTAGATTTTTCTCTCTCCAATACCTGCAAAAGAAGAAGAATGAATCATTCGAAAGAATGAATCATTGCCCACAGATGCATACCTTAAGGAAGGAGGTAATTGCTTCAATTTAGATTTTCTTTTGATCTCTTCCTTTGTTGAATGTTCATTAAGATTTTTAGTCATCTCACTAGCGTTTTCTTGTGGGAAGACAACTAAAGCCAAAATTTACTCATTACCATTACAAGGTTTTTCAACAACTTTGTTCAGCTTCAAATGCCCATGAAAAGGGATAGGTGGATCATAAGGTGGCGGCGGTTTGTAGTTGACTAGAGGGTTAAGAATTGGAAACACAACTCTCTTTGTATTCACTTCCTCCACATCATCTACAAAAACATCAAAATTGGTAATCACATCACCAACTTTATCATTTATTAGCTTGCCACCACTAAACATTGTAATCACATTATCTTGCTCAAGCTCACTTGGTAGCTTTCTAGATGTGTGACTCTTTACAGCCTCTATGATTTGCCCCAACTAAGTCTCTATCTTCTTCATGGATGCTTTTACATTCTGGAATCTTGATTTATTATTTTGGAATTGAGTTTAGATTGCCTGGATAAAACTCTACATGGTCTCTCTAGAGTTGGCTTCTTTGGTTGAAAACAAGTTCTATATTAAATTTGATTCGGATTGTTGTTCCATGAAAAATTGGAATGACTTCTCTAATTAGCATATGGATCATCAAGGGGTTGCTAGTTGTAGAACTTCATCACATTGGCTTGTCCCAAAAAATTTGCAAAACTCTACCTAGAAGGATAAGCATTATATAAGTGACTGGAAATACCACAAATATAACATACCTCATTAGGAATGGGTTGTTTTTGGCTCATCATAATGGAGCACATCATATTCATCTGCTTTGCATGCTCTTACATCTGCATAGAAAGATGATTGTTAGAATTCACATTATACATTCTTCTAGACTTGCCTCTAACACTTTTTTATCGTGAGTTTGTCCAAGAATCTCATATAGATCATAAGTTTCCTCTAGCGTCTTCTCTCTTATAGCTCCTCTTGTAGCATTATCAACATAGCTTGACATGGTTGTGTCAGCACATCATAGAAAAATTGAATTAGCAACTCTAAAGGAATATGATGGTGAGGAAATTGAATCAATAGTACTTTAAATCTTTTCCAAGGCTTATGGAATGCCTCACATTCCATCTGAGCAAAAGTTGTTATCTTACCTCTTAGTTATGCAGTTTTAGCATGAGAATAGAATTTACTAATGAACTTGTTGTAAACTGCATCCCATGTGGTAAGTGACCCAGGAGATAATGACATGAACCAGGTTTTTTCTGCATCCTTCAATATGTATGGAAAGCATCTCATACACAATTGATCCTCTATAAGTCCCTGGAAAAGGAAAAGTTTGAATAGTTGCATAAAAATCATGCATAAAAGTTGAAGGATCTTCTGTAGCAAAACCATGAAAAGAAGGAAGCATATTAAAGTTGTAACACCTGGTGGATAATTAAGGATGAAAATGATAGCATTAACTTAATAATTTTAACATTTTATGTACTATTTAGGCAAAATAATTTTGGTAATTTGTAGGGATGATTCATTGAGATAATGGCATGTGTATAATATGGAATTTACAAATGCATACTAATTTTTATGCGATACTTGAGATATATTTATTAAGGGAGGTAAATGAATTTTATTAATCTTAATTAATTAATTAATTAAATTAATTATGAATTATATTAATTAAATTGTGAAGGGATTCATTCATGAAATTTAATATATTTATGAGGGGAAGATCACATAATGTAATGATCTTGATTACATGACCAAATTGGGAGAGAAAGTAGATGCTTGTGTACAAAATAAAAACGTGGCTGTGGAGCACCAAAAGGACTTTAGCTTATTTACTCCACCACCCTCTCTTTTTCAAGCCCTAATCGTTCCTTCATCCACACCTACCCCACACATCCTCTTCTTCCCCTTGGTGCCATATTCACGTCCCATTTTTCCATGCCAATTTGACATGGAAGAATTCAGTGATAGCAGTAGATTGATGAGCACATGAAGAAGGCTTAGATTGTTGCTCCATTGGATGTGAGGAGGAGGAGAAGAACCTGCTATTTTTGTGCATCTAGTTGTTGTGTGCTAGGATTTGATGGAATCAAGTTGAAAACATTGCGATTGGGAAGGAATCAATGTCTACTTGAGGTAATTGCATTCAATTGCTATAATTTTTGAATTGGATTGAAAAACCCCGATTACATGTTCTGTTTAAGGGGGCTTGTTATTACAATTCATAGAAAATTCATGGGGCAATGGTTTAGGGACATAATTACAGTGTAATGGGCATGATTGGAGGATGAAAATTGGTGTAGGTTGCTGTCCATGAATTTGGACAAAAACATTATGAGTGGACAGCAACAAATGGACCGTGGATAGGGTACGTGATGATGGAATGGTGAATTGATGAAAATTATGATAAATTGGTTGGTTAATATTGTTATTTTGATGCTAAACTAGATTAAAAATGAATGTGTAAAGTTGGAAACTAGTCTAATTATGATTATATTGCAAAGAAAGTTCCAAATTGAATTTGCATGTTATTTGTTCAGTGAAATGCCTCTAAGAAGAACAAGTGGAAATTGATTGAATCAATTAAGATGTCAAATTATCCATTTGATGATCATTCAAAATAGATTATTAGGGTCCATAAATCATGTTTGAAAATGAATTAAATATAGACAACGACATGAGTGTATTGTAGTGGAAAAATTCACATGAATTACATTGGAAAATTATCCCAAAAATGGGCAACATTGTGCTTAATGAGATTGCCCACTATGGATGAATTTATGTTTAGAGGTAATGATCCCCACCAAAGTGAATGTATAAATAAGGAATCGAGTAATAGGATAAGACAACTTTTAATAAGATAAGTGGGTGAATTCCACCTATGTTATGAGTTGAATTGTATGTCTTAATTGAAATACATGTGCATGTAGGATCAAGGGAGCTAGACTGATGGAACTTGTGGTTTTATTGAGAGTGCTACTTCATATGAGGTAAAGAGGCTGCTTTATTATGTGAATGGATGCATGAATGAGGATAGTGAATATCCAATATTGGTGTCTTGGCTTGTGTGGCTGGGTAGGGATACTAGATATCCCATGAGTATGTATTAGTTAATATGTTCTATATTTCATGGTGGTATACATTTGTAGGAAGGAGGATGTTCAGTGGCACTGTGATGAATAAATTCATAGGCATATGAAGCTTGTGTGATTAAATTGATGAAAGGTACTTGTACTTCACGAACACATTCTTAATATGTATGAATATATGTATTAAAAGAAATGAAGATTACCTTGTGTACTAATATATGGTACATGTGTGGGTTAGTCCTATGACAAAAGATCTTTCTCTTTGTCTCAATTATTGTTTATCATGCTCTGTGAATGTATATGGTGATGAAATGAGAAGTGATATGTGAACATGTCTATGGGCTTGATGATTGATTGTTTGTATTGTGATCCTTTAAGGGTTACAATTTGAAATGTTAAATGCCATTATTCCGGTGTATACCATTGTGTTACTTAGTAATGTGTTGTATATGAACTGGTGTTGCTTCTAATTCATGGCTTGAGAGGAACAAAAAATATCTTATGATTGTCTATTTATGATATGGCCTATCATTTTATTATATAGGTACATTAGTGTTTATGTAATAATATATATGGATAGACATGAGGGGATAAGTAGAATGATTATTTGCCATTGCCATGACATGTGATTATTGAGGGGGATTTGGATTTCATTATGTGATTGCATTGTTGTACATGTATTTATGAATAATTTTGAATATTCTACTTTTTAATTGATTATTGCTATCCTTTATGCTTACTTATTGAGTCTATAAAGACTCAATCCTTTATTTTATATCTTTAGTTGGCAAGTAGGGATGGGTGCTCAGAAGAGCAAAGAGAAGAAATGATTGTACTGATAACATTATTGTTGCGTAGATGTAATAAAATTAAAATTTTCCTCAGGATGTATTTAATTATAATTGCCCATTCTATTGATGTATAATGGTTCCAAATGCATGGGCATATCATGTAAAAGATGTTTGTAATATTGTAGATGGGTTTTGTATATGAGTAACCAGTATGTGTATTGCCATCACGATGTGACGACGATTCTAGGCAACTATGGGTAAGTTTTATGGTTCAACGACTATGTTTTAAGATTTCTTTTGAAAATGTATAAATGTATACAAATTGTATTATTGTGTGATGTATGTTGTATAGGCAAGAAAAGCATCATATTACAGGGTAAACCCTGCCAAAATTTATGTAGAAAAGCAACATATTATCAGTTGATATTAAGATTAATAGCCCCCTTAAGCGGGGCGTGACAGAGGGGTATCAAAGAACATGTAGGTGGTTTTAGTCTTTGATATCAAGGTAGAAGGGTATAAGTAAAGTGATGTGTGAACAAACCCAGAATCGTGATGGCATTGATTACTAGTAGAAGTTAGGAAATGACATGCCAATACAGGTTTAAGGGCCTTAATTTATAAGGATACATATTTTGAAGTTTTAAATGATGATAGTATGCTTGGAGTATGACCTAAGTAACATGCATATACATGGAATATCTTGTTAGGATGATTTACATATATATTGTGTCTGAAAGTTGAATATTGTTGTTTACAATGCGATTGAAATTGAAATGTGAGATGACGAGTCCTAGAAAGAAGGGCCAGAAACCAGATTGAGTGATGATTACAAAAGTAGCCCATCATGAGGTCTTAAATATGATTATTTAACTAATCTAATTGGATGTTGTGTGTTATAGTATAACACTGAGATGATTATTTGGTCGAATGATTTCATTAGGTGTTTTCCTGGTTTATGTATGTAGTTGCTAGATGAACAAAGTAACTTGTATATCCAGGATTCTAAGACTTGTTTGATGAGTTATATATATATATATGATTGATTATGGTAAATGGTGGCATGATAGGTATCATTGATTAGTTAATGATACTCTATCTATTTATGTGTTGCTTGTACATGTAAGATAAATTCTATTGGAATTGGTTGAATATGCATGTTATGACAAGTTATTGCGAGGTATAAAGGATAGAGTGAACACTCCCAATTGGCTTATGGATTTATAAATTGAATGACCAATTATGTATGCCATAATGGGGACTAATTTAATTATGACTTCTTGAGTATGAAATAACATTTGATTCTATTACAGTTTAATTAGTTACCGTAAATGGTGGATGTCCTGAATAGAATTTATAAATATTAAAGGAAAATGTAGTGTGGTATGATAAGATATTAGAAATACTGAGCGTTCTGTGATATGATATATAAGTATATGTAGATACATGTGTTGATGGGAATATGAATACCCCCTTGAATTGTGTATAAGACATTGTTGAATGAATTGGTGTTACATTATTCTAATTGAGAATGATAAGAATATGTGTTCTATACATGCTCTTTTGATATTGGAATAAGTTCTGTTGTGTATTAGTTGATGGATGGATGCATGCTATGAATGTTTATGATGTGTAAGAGTGGCATGGTTATGGTATTATCTAGTAGGGGATAGGACACATGTGCATGATATGTATCTGAAATGTATGTTTGAATGGGAATACATGGAATAAACATTTTGTGTGTGAATTATATGAATGTGTATGAGCATGATGAGTCATGGAATGTGAATATGCTTAGGTGGTGCTAAATATAGGTGCAAACACTATGATACCAAGCCCACATTTGGATGGCACCAATGTATGTTACCTTTGAAGGTGCCTGGTTGGCCCACACTATAACTTGACTATGGCAGTGTCGGAAGTACAACTTGAAAGGCCTGGTCTACATCACTTGGGTATGCCTATGAGGCATAGAGACCGGATGGGCTTGATTTGCTTCTGCCTGGTGGCCACAGGCATGATATCCTGATGTGGCTTGGTTTGGATACACCTGGAGGGCATGGAGGCTTGGATTGGCCTGAGGGCTTGGTGTTAATGTCTTGGTAGCTTAGGTGGTAGCCTGTATAATTCGTCGTGATTTAGTTTGATAACTAGGCGCCCAGGTATTAAAAATAAAATGTGAATTGGCAAATTATACGATACATGAGTTATGTGTGAGGTGAATTGTATATGTTGTATGACAGATCACTATGCAATATGTATGCGATATGGAACTTACTATATGTAACACTAAATAATGAGACCGACTTTAGTAGATGTGGATGGGTAACCTGAAATCTCTATGTTGCAGTGAAGGTAGGATACCATAGATGACATAAATGTTGTTATCATGGATCCGACAACACTCGTAGCTAGGATTACAGGAATAATTAATCACACCTTGAAGTGGAGGAAGGGTAAGCAATTATAAAAGATAAAAACTATTAAAAAGTGACTATATGTATATGAGTAAAGGATGTAAAGGATATTACGCCTCTGATGCTCATGTCTGGCAGAAGTGGACATCCGATGTGGCCAGGATATGATGTGAGCCAAGTCTCAAATGGGACGAAGGCACGGGCTATCATGAGTCATGGTATTTGACATATGTACATACTGGCTTTGGAGGTTGAGTATGAGCCTAGATATGATGGGCATTGAGCATGGGCATGTATCATGATATGAGATTGTATGAGAGCCTGAATGTGCCCTGTTGGCACGAGTATTATGATAACCTAATCTCTGATTTGGCAAACCTGTTATTCCTGTGAGGCAATGAGGGCAGGGTGCTACGAGATATAGTGGTGTGGCTGCCATGGGCCTGAAAAGGCTTCTAACCAGGGATACAGGGAGAGACTAGTGTCTATCATGATGTTGCTTATGGAATGCATGTGATTGGCATTGTTATTTTGGATAGACAGCAAGTTGAAATTTATTTTGTCATAGAAAAGAGGAAAAGAGAAAACTCTATAAAATTTAATGCTAAGAAGCTATTGCAGTGATTAAAGAGAAAGAGATTCCGTGGAAGCTAAGATGTGATAAGTAAGTTAGTAAGATCAAAGCTTATGTTTATCCTACAGAGTCATGATAGTCTGATGTTAAAAGTAAAATTTTAGTTTTTGTAAATTTTTGGAAATAGGAAAATAAAATCATGTATGGAATCTTTGATGAAAGAACATAAGATAGCTAAGAGTAGTTGAATGGACTTTATGATTGAATTGTTTATTTAGCAAGTACTGAGTGAATTGTTTAGCATTCATATGCTAAACTGGGTGTTGCATATGAATGCAAGAGTGTTGAATTATAGTTAGCCATGATGTTCGACTAGTGCATTTTGATTGTATTATATGTCACTTGTATGGTGTTCCTTATACTTTACAATGATGTTGAACTATAAAAAAAAAAGAAATGGAGGCCTAAGAGGGTAAATAATTTTACAAAGATAGGAAAGTTATTTTAATACATGTGAATGTGAATTGAATGGGGACAATACATATCCCATGGATTGTTTTTGAATATCATGTTGACAGGTGCTTCTTACTTGGTAGGTTGAGTTGAAGTAATAGGATTGCTCACTTCCATAAATTAGTTCATAATAATTAAAGTCAACTATAGTTATTCTCATGTCATAACGTAAAAATATGTTTATAGGTGTTGTGAACAAAGGTTGGATTCTACTTTATGTACATGAATATGGCCTATCAAAATGTTTTCATACACTAATGTCAAAGCATTAATGAATGAATGAATTGATGAGATTTCATATGATTATTTTAGACATGACAGTGGCATGATTGTTTGTTTTTCAAATTATCTTATATACTTACTAAAATCTGACTTGAATCACCACTTAAATATTGCAATTTTTCTTGCACATGAAGCATTCAAAAATAGAAGTCCTTCAATTAAATTGCTACACAAATGTCCCACCATCTGATTTGCATACAATTCATATTAAAACTTCCAAAAATACTTTGAAAATAATGTCTGAAAGTTCTAATTGAATTGCAGTCAAAGTAATGACTTCATCTTCAAGCAATCGATCTTAACCATGCATCTAGCAATTTGTCTACTAGCTATCCATTTCATAATTAGCTACATAATCCCACTTGACATCATGATTAATGCTTAATTAATGGCTAGGATTAATGCTCCTAGAATGGTACATGTCCATATGAAGATTACTTTGCAAAAAATAGCATGTTTTGGCCTAAATTGACCTAAATTTCACAAATTTACCTAATACATGAATTAAATTCATTGAGTACAATATTTGATTTAATGTAGATATAAATCAATGAAATCATGTCAATTGAGGATCAAAAGCATATGAATTTAGGTATATGTTAAATTATGAGATTATCAAGGATACTTTAGGAGGTGTGTTTTTGGGTTTTTGAGAGCCTTTTGGAGAGGAGAGAAGAGGGCAATGAAGGATAAAAGAAGAATTGGAGAACAAGGACTTCAAGATGGTGCAAATCTAGAGGAAGATCATGAAATAGAAGTTTTATCTGTCTTTCTTATTCTTCCTTTAACATTTGAGTCATGTTTAGAATGCTTGGAATTATTTTTGTTATCATTATGAGTAACTAAACTCCTCTTTCTAGATGGGAGATGGATCTTATGTGGATTCCATGGTGTGATCAATAAAGTGGGTGATTGACATTGTTATTGGTTTATTTATTATGCTTTGTGATTAATGCTTTTAATTTACTAGCCATTTATTGAATTATTAATGATATGTGAATTTTATTCATTTATACCACATCTTTTGGGCTTAGTTTTCAGTAGATCTTTGAGCTATTTTTAGTGATTTATAATGCTTTTGTTTGTTTTTGTTTGAAGGCATTTGAGAGCAAGAAGAATGAAGTAAATAAGGGAGAATTATAGAGGGAAAGAGAGAATGCCATGAAGCATGGAGGATAAAGCAAGGAGCAAAATGGAGAACCAAGAAACAAGCAACATGTGTTTGGGTGCCTAAGAATTCAAATCAAGAACCTAGCCATTCAATTCAAGTGCCTAGGTGCTCAATATGTTGTATGGAGGATGTGCAATGGACAAAATCTAGCGCTACGACATCTAATTTAGATGCCACAACATTCACAGCAAGCGCCATGGCATCCAAATCAAGCACCGCGACATCTACCAGATTTCATAGCAAATTTTCTCATTCAGCAATTCAAGCATCACGACATTCAATTTTGATGCCATGGCATTCACACACACAGTCTTTTCTAGAATTTCTGGATCTTGCTTGACTTGCACAGCAAAGCTAAACCCCAATGGAGATGATATAGAATTAAGTTTTGGCATGTCTTTAGAGACACTTTAACAAGGTTTGGAGGTAGAGAAACAAGGAAGAAAAGCAAACATAGAAGATCGAAGGCAGAATCCTCTTGCAAAGGAAAAGGGAGCTAACAATGGAGCAAAGTGCATAAAACACTACGTGAAGAAGCTTATTTCTTGATCTTTCTTTTTTCTTTTCAGTCAATTCTCATTGTTAATCATGTTTAAGACAATGTATATTACTTTTATTGATTCCATCATGAGCTAAGTACTTTAATCTAGGGGAACGATGTAGCCGGATAATGAGTATTTGGTTTCATTATGTTTAAAGCATTTGTTTGTTTGTTCATCATCTATGTTGAGTGTTTAATCTGATTTTAATGCTTGTGGAAGAATGCTAGTCCTTTCAACATAATATGTGATTTGATTTGAGGCTGAGAAGCAATAATTGAATCAGACCATAATTAACCACCATCAGATGATCATGATGATAGAGAAATCTATAGAACTTATGCAACATTATAGGTTTCTTGATTTTAATGAGTCTTAATTGGTTTGTAATTTTCATAGAGATACAAGAAATTAGCTAATTGAGATAGGTTGTTATGACTTGGAAAGAATAGCAATCAACTAAGAGAAATTTATTGTCAACATAGGTGCTAACATTGAGTGTTAAACTGATGAAACTAAATATGATTAATCTGGTGAAATCGAAAACGCCGAGATGTTTTAATCATTGTCTCTTTATATTAATCCATAATCCACATCATTACCAGAGTTTATTAATCTAAATCTTTTCTATTTACATACACATATCACAATTTAATCATTCAAATAGAATTTAGAGTTAGAGTAGTTGGTACTTGGCATACATACATCCTCATGGGAATGATATCTCACTTACTCTTTATTACTTGTTTGCGATACGTGCACTTGCATTAAGGAAAATCTACAATAAGTTTTTTGCTCCATTGTAGGGGATGATAGAATTGCCAATATCAAAATAAATAACTCTAATTTTTCTTTGAATTTTTTTCCTTTTATCTTTGTTATTCATTGTAGTTTTTGTTTCTTTTTCCAGAGCTTTCATAAGTGTCTGCAAAGGTTTAAAAGCAGCAATTTGATTCCTTTTAATTCTGAGATAGAACGTACACTTCAAGGTATTAGAAGGGAGAGAAGAGCAGTTTCAAGTCAATCAAAGCCCACTATGGCTGATATAGGAGAAGTGAACGAGAATCACCCTAAGCTATCACTGCTGGATTATGCATTGCCCACAGCCATTGTAATTCAACCGGTGATAAGAAGAAGGCTAGCCATTGCTACCAACAACTTTGAGATCAAGCCAGTAACTTTGCAGATGATCCAAGGAGCTCAATTTAATGGGTTGCCGAATGAAGATCCAAATGCACACTTCGCCAACTTCTTGGAGATATGTGATACCTTCAAATATAATGGGGTCTCTGACATGCTATTTGCCTAAGGTTTTTCCCTTTTTCCTTAAGGGATAAAGCAAAAGTTTGTTTGAATTGTCTGCTTGCAAATTTCATCACTAGTTGGAAAGATTTGGTGCAAAAGTTTCTTGCCAAAATTTTCCCTCCAGCAAAAACAATAAGAATGCGTATAGAGATCAACACCTTCACTCAACATGAAGGCAAAACTCTCTATGATGCATGGTAGAGATATAAAGAGTTGCTGCAAAAGTGTCCACACCATGGGCTACCCAAGTGGATGTAAGTTCAAATTTTCTATAATGGATTGACCAACAACACCTAAACTATGATTGATGCATCTGGAAAAGAAGCATTAATGAAAAACCTGAGGATAAAGCTTATAATTTGCTAGAAGACATGGCCACAAATAACTTCCAATGGCTAAGTGAGAGAACTATATCAAAGAAGCCAGCAAGAGTATATGAAATTGATCCTATCTCTACATTAATAGCTCAAGTTTCAGTGCTTACACAACAATTGCAAAAGAATCAAGTGGGAGTCAATGCCATTTCGACTCCTCAATTTTTTTTTTTTTGACTTCTAACAAGGTAATCATTCCAGTGAAGAATGCCAAACCAGAAATTCATTCATGCAGCCTCAACAAGAATAACCCATATTCCAACACATACAGTCTTGATGGAGAAACCACCCAAATTTTTCTTGGAGAAATCAAAAACATTTGGGATAACCTCAATAAGGATTTCAACAATAAGAGAGATTTCAGGAGCAAGAGAAAAAGGCAGATTGGGAGACTGCTCTAGCCTAATTTGCCAGTACTTCAAATAAATTCTCAGCTGCCCAACAATATATTCTTAGATGGCAAATATATTCAAAAATCGTTAACAAGGCAACCTACACAGCAATATAGAAATAAATCCAAGAGAACATTGCAAAGCCATCACTTTAAGAAGTGGAAAGGAATTGCAACCTCAAGTGAGCAATGATAAAGAGAAATCAGAAGGTTAACAGCAAGTGGAAGCCCCTCTTAAGCCACAACCATTGCCTCCTCAGTAACCAACTACCTCCATACCTTTTCCTCAGCAACTAAAGAAAAGCAAACTAGATAAGCAGTTTGCTAAGTTCTTGGAAGTCTTCAGGAAGCTTCACATCAATATACCATTTGTTGATGCACTCACACAGATGACAAGCTATATGAATTTTATGAAAGATATCCTATCAAACAAGAGGAAGTTAGAAGAATATGAGACAATTACTCTCACTGAAGAATTCAGTGCAATTATTCAAAGGAAGCTGCCTACAAAACTCAAAGTTCCAAGAGACTTCAATATTCCTTGTGTCATTGGGAATTCTATATTTGAGAAGGTGTTATGTGATGTAGGAGCCAACATTAATCTTATGCCTTTATCAATTTTACAGAATTTGAGGCTAGGGGAAGCAAGACTGATAACTATCTCTCTTCAATTGGTGGACAGATCTATCAAGCACCCAAGAGACATTGTTAAAGATGTACTTGTTAGGACTAATAAGTTTATATTCCCAACAGACTTTGTGGTATTTGACATGGAAGAAGACAAAGATATTCCTCTCATTTTGGGGAGACCATTCTTGGCCACCGAAAGAGCTTTGATCAATGTCTAGAAAGGTTAATTAAAGCTTTGTGTTTAGGATGAGGAAGTGATATTTAAGGTGTTCAATGCAATCAAATATCTGATAGCAAGTGATAACCGCTTCCAAATAGACTCATTGGATACCTTAGTATTGTAGCAATTGGAAAGTTCAAAAGATCCGTTGGAAACCAGCTTAACTCATCCTTCTCCTTCTGCTCTTGATAAGGAAGATATTGCAAAAATTGTATAGTGGTTGGACTCTTTTGGTCCAAATAACAGAAAATATTTTGAATGTTTGGGATAGAGTCTTCCTCAATCTGCTCCTTCAATTGAGAAGCCACCATCTCTTGAGCTCAAATAGTTACTAAACCATCTATGGTATTCCTTTCTTGGAGAATCCTCCTCATTACTAGTTATCATATCTTCCATCCTCTCTAGAGACAAAGAAGATAAGCTACTGTGGGTCCCAAGGAATTACAAATCAGCTATTGGGTGGTCCATCTTTGATCTAAAAGGAATCATCCCAACTGTATGCATGTGCAAAATTTTAATGGAAAAAAATTACAAACCATCTATGGAAGGTCAGAGGAGACCGAATCCAACTATGAAGTGGTTTGCAAGAAAGTGTTGAAGTGGACGGATGCGGGAGTAATTTATCCTATTTTCGACATGGTTCTAAGGAAGTGTGGAATGACAGTGGTAAAGAATGATAATAACAAATTAATTCAATTGAGAACTATTATAGGGTGGAGGATTTGTATTGATTATAGAAAGTTGAATATAGCCACAAGAAAAGATCTCTTCCTGTGGCCATTCATTGATCAAATGTTGGATCGTCTAGTAGGTTTTGATTACTATTGCTTTTTATATGACTATTCTGGATAGAATCAAATACCCATTGCTCTAGAAGACCAAGAGAAGAACACATTCACATACCACATGGTACCTTCGCCTTTAGAAGAATGCCTTTTGGTTTATGCAATGCACCAGATACCTTTCAAAGATACATGATGACAATATTTTCTGACATGGTGGAGAAAATCATTGAAGTCTTCATGGACGATTTCTCTATGTTTGGAAAATCTTTTAATCATTTTCTTCAAAACTTAGAGTTAGTTTTAAAGAGTTGTGAAGAAACAAATTTAATGCTAAATTAGGAAAAATGCCACTTCATGGTGAAGGAAGGCATTATTTTGGGACATTGGATTTCATGCATGGGGTGGAGCCAATAGAAAAAATCTTGCCACCAATCTCTATCAAGGGAATTTGAAGTTTCCTTAGGCACACAGGATTCTACAAAAGGTTCATTAAGGACTTCTCAAAAATCTCAAAGTCACTCTCTAATCTACTAATGCAAGGTACATCCTTTGATTTTAATGAGGAATGCATGAAGGCATTCAATGCCTTGAAGAAAAAGCTTGTTTCAACACCTATTGTGGTTACACTGGAGTGGAATGAATCATTTGAGTTGATGTGTGATGCAAGCAATTATGGTGTAGGAGCAGTCCTAGGACAGTGAAGAAACAAGGTATTCCAGACCATTTATTATGCTAGCAGGACTCTCAATGATGCTCAACTCAAATATGCCACAATAGAAAAAGAATTGCTAGAAATTGTCTTTGCCTTTGACAAATTCAAATTCTATCTCATTTGTAATAAGGTGATTGTATTCACGAATCATTCAACAATCAAATACCTTATGGCCAAGAAGGATATAAAGCCAAGACTCATTCGGTGAGTGCTTCTAGACTTGGAGATCAGAGACAAGCAAGGGATAGAAAATCTTGTGGCAAATCATCTCTCAAGACTAAAGCTAAAAGAAGAGGAAGAAATGCAGAAATCTCCCATTGATGATCAATTCCCAATTGAGCAATTGTTTGCTACTACTTCAACACAACCCACTCCATGGTACGTACTTTATAAATTATCTAGTAGGAAACATCATGCCACTTGAACTGCCACCTCATTAGAAGAAGAAGTTTTATTCCGATGTGAAGCATTACTATTGGGAAGATACAATTCTCTATAAGCATTGTGTTGATCAAATAATAAGTAGATGTGTACCGAAAGAAGAAATGGAAGATATTCTCAAGCACTGCCATACACTTAAGTGTGGAGGACATTTTGGAAAAAACAAAACAGTTGCAAAAGTTTTGCAATTAGGTTTCTATTGGCCTACATTGTTTAAGGATGCTCAAGCTTTTGTTGTTACATGTGATCGATGCCAAAGAACTAGAAAAATATCGAGAAAGAATAAAATGCCTTTGAAAAATATTTTAGAAGTTGAACTCTTTGACGTGTGGGGCATTGACATCATGGGACCATTTCCTTCATCTTGCAACCACAAGTACATCCTCTTGGTAGTAGACTACATATCAAAGTAGGTGGAGGTAGTTGCTACTCACACTAATGATGGAAAGGTAGTACTAAATTTTCCTTGAAAAAATACTTTCACAAGATTCGAAACTCCGAGAGCCATTATCAATGATGAAGAAAGCCATTTTTGTAACAAACAATTTGCAACTTTGTTGTCAAAGTATGGGGTTAAGCACAAATAGCATTAGCCTATCATCCTCAAACAAATGGCCAAGCAAAAATCACCAATAAAGAAGTGAAGCGAATTCTGGAAAAGACAGTGAAGACCTCTTACAAGGACTGGGATAAAAGTCTAGATGATGCTTTGTGGGCATACCAGACTACATTCAAGACACCTATAGTCATGTCACCTTGTAGGTTGGTATATGGCAAAGAATGTCATTTTTGGTGGAGCTAGAACACCGTGCTTATTGGGCAATGAAACAGTCAAATTTGAACATGTATGCAGCAAAAGAGAAATGACTTCTACAACTCAATGAATTGGATGAATTCCGCAATGAAGACTATGAGAATGCCAAGATATACAAGGAGCGGACAAAAGCATGACATGATAACCATATCCAGAGAAAAGAACTTGTCCTAGGGCAAAAAGTGTTATTGTTCAATTATAGGCTTCTACGGTTCCCCTAAAAACTCAGATCCAAGTAGTCAGGACCATTCATTATAACACAAGTTTTCCCATATCATGCTATGGAGCTTCATCATGAAGAAAAAGGGACTTTCAAAGTCAATGGACAGTGATTGAAGCCTTACTATGAGGGTAGTGTTAATCACCTCAAAGAGGAAGAGTCTGGCTGAAGACTATAACTTAAGCACTTCTTGGGAGGCAACCCAAGTTCTTGAACCTTTTATTTGTTTAGTTAGCATTAGTTTAGTTATCACTTCATTAGTTTAATCCTTAGATAGTTGTTATTCCTATTGGCTGAATTCTGATCAATAGTCTTAGTTAATCAATTTCAAGTCATAATAATGTTCTAGTTAGTGAGTATATGCATAAATTTTTGGAATCTTCTTTAATATAGTTGTTAATTGCATATTCAATAGCATTATTGGGTAGAATTATTGTTAGTTAGTCATTTTCAAATTTCAGTTAAGTCTTAATTCATTAACTTCATCCACAATAATATGCTTTAGTCTTTGATTTTCAGGTTGCTTGCAAACACCTTTTGAGGATCCACATTATCAAGGAATGGTCACATTGCAGCAATTGAGCACACACTCTATACATCTTCAGGTTAGTAATCAAGAGCAGCAGCATTAAAATTGAGAGTCACGGCATTCAAATGGAATCATTACAATTATTTTGACTAGAGAATGAGAACCACGACATTAACATTGAGAGCTGCAACATTCAAAATGGCAATTCAACTTATACCCATTCGACAAGTTAAGAGCCACAACATCAACATCAAGAGCCATGGAATTTGGAGATACCCCTTCTAGCAAATCAAGAGCCGCAACATCCAATTTAGATGTCACGACACCCATGTTGCGTGTCCAAAGATGCACTCTAAATAGCGTGTCAAGAGCCGCAACATCTAAAACAGATGTCATGGCTTCCAAATAGTGCCCCCCATTTAAAACACTAAATAGCATGTGCAACCTGTTTAAACCCATCCCCTCCACTTCGTGTGTCACTCAACCAACTCCCTTCTCTCTCAAAAGATCCCAATAGCACCTAACTAAGAAAACCCATCTCACCCTACCGTCCATTGCTAAAACCAAAATTCCTCAAGCCCCAAACACCAACCATACTCCTCCTTCATCTCTTTTTTCGCCATTAGTTCATTCTCTGATAATCTAGAAGACCTTGGGAATGAGGGTTTGACAAGCACATTGAGATTTTGTGAAAGCAAAGAGATGTTAAGTAAGTTTTCTGCACTCTTGCTAGTCCATTTTGTTCTAAATTTGCTTGTGATGGAGATGGGACAACTTGGCCAACAATCAACTTGATGACTAGGGTTGCAAAAGTTGTGCATGCTAGATGCTTGTTAAAATTCTTATGTGCAATTTTGTCTCTTTGCATAAACTATTGGACAACTTTTCATGAGTATTCGTTAGTTGTTGTGTGGTGTGGAGTATTAGCGTACATTGGAGGTGACGTAGAAGTGATCTTTGAGTAAGAAGTTGCTATCCATTATGAAGGACAAATTGATAATTTTGGCTAAGAACTTGCTACCCACCAACTATTTGATCAATGGCTGTAAAGAGGCAGTAGAGTAATTCTTCTTAGAGTGGTCTCATTCAATGCACTTTTGTGAGTCCTAAAGCCAAAGAGAAGTATCAAAAATCAATCCTTAGGAAGAAGTGTATTCAGGAGAGGGGTTTTGATAACCCAATGAGAAGCTTTAAAAGGATAATAAGTGAGAGACATTGGGAAGAGTTTAGCAAAAAGCTAGGAGCAGCATTGGTTCCCGTCATTAAAGAATTTTATGCCAATGCAAGAGAACATAAAAATTTAAAGGCTCCAGTGAGAGGAAAATGGGTCCCATTTGATGGGACAACAATCAATTGGAAGTTCAAACTCTCTGATTTGCTTGAGAATGATCACAATGCCTTGAAGGACCAAGGCCCCGACTATGATGAGATTATTACTTTTCTAGCCAAGCCAATGTACTCAATGCCCAAGTTCTCAAAATGTCTTACTACATTTTCCATCTAACTGCTTGAAAGAAGAAGCCAAAGTCTAGCATTATTTCATTTCGACTAAGTTCCTCCACACCAATCATATCTCACAAGTTTTTAGAGAAAGCGCCATATTGAACTATGCGATTGTAAGGCCCTAAAATTTTCAGGTATGTTGGGTTTCAATTTTTATAATTTGGTATGATTACATGTGAATACACTTAAATTTTGGGAAAATTTATTATGCAAAGTCATGAAATCATGAGGATTACTATCATTAATATGCGAATGAGGAATGAAGTACATTAACTTATTCTGGAAACAAGTTGGAAAAAATAAATAAAAAGGAGGTAGTGAAGTGTGTATACACACCTAGTGGAAATTTGAAATTTAATTAGAAAAATTATTAGAATCCTGTGGAATATCATAGATGACATGTGAATTGTAACAAGAATGATCCTAATATATTGAAGAAATGGAATAAAGATGATGGAAAAATTAGCAAATACATTGCATGTACACGTAGTGAAATAGGCAGCTAGAGTACCATACAATTTTGCAAATAAAAGATAGCTTTTGGCCATCCTCTCTCCCATTTCATGTATACAACTCTTGCTCCCCAACCTTCATGCATTTCCACCTCTCCCAAATGATGAATTTAGGCTACGTTGATGAGGAAAATCATATGGAAGTTAATTCAAGTATGATTTGTAGCTTACTCCATCAAGAATTTTCTTGATTCAAGTGCATTAGAGTTACCAAAATCCAAGGGACAGCAGCTATAGGTGGGACCCATCAAGGAAACAGAGGATTAAAGGTGAGAAGGTAACTAAAACAGCCTCCTAATTATGTGTATATTATTATTTCATTAAAGTATAGCCGAATTTCTGGTTTTTGATTAAGATGGGATCAAGTTAGGGTTTGTAAAATCTATAAATGGATAATATAGGCTATAATTAAAGTATTTGATACATGATTAATAATTGATTAAAATCAGTTAGGAGTTAGCAGTTAAGTGTACAACACCTTAATGCTTTTTTAATGAAGTTTAATGCTATTTTCCCACTAATTAGGCTGTAAATACACTACTGAGGACATCCCAACAGCTGAGAAAGATGTTAAGGCAAAGAACTACCTTTCTTGCTCTCTTACATCCACTGTATTTAACAAGATATCATCTTGCAATACTATAAAAGAAATCTAGGACAAACTAGAGGTAGCACATGAAGGTACAAAGCAAGTAAGAGAAACTAAGATAAATCTTCTTGTGCAAGAATATGAAGCTTTCAACATGAAGGTGATAGAATCAATCTAAACATGTTTGGAAGGTTGCAAAAGATAACAAATGGGCTGAAAAATCTAGGAGAAAATACGCAAAGCCCAAAATGGTGAAGAAAATCCTAAGATCTTTATCAAAGCAATGGATGCCAAAAGTAACAGCAATCCAGGATGCAAAGAATCTAGACACAATGAGTCTAGAAGAACTCATGGGTTCTTTTATGACCATGAGGTGTTAATGAAACAGAAAAATATAGAAGAACCAAAGGGCAAGAAAGTAATTACTCTTCAAGATGAGTCAGAGAATGACGAATCCCAAACTGATGCATCTACGAGTGGAGATGAAGAGAAGGAAATGACAATGATAACAAGAAGATTCAAATCCATGCTAAAGAAGAAAAAGTTTAGAAATAGCTCAAGGAACAATTTTGGAAGAAATGATAGAAAGAAATAGAAAGAAAGAATCACCCACCTATTAAACTGTGGGAAACCTAGACATATGAAGTTTGACTGTCCAGAGCTAGATAAGAGACAAAATGATCAACAAAAGAAGAGGTACAATTTATACTTTGACATAAGAAACAATGCAACAACAACAACAACAAAAATAGAACAAGCAAAAAATTCCAAAAGAAGAAGAAAGCTCTAGCAACATGGGAGATGCTAGAGAACATTATGAATGAAAGCGAAAGTGAAGAAGAAGAAGAACATGAAGCTCAAATCAGTCAACTTTCTCTAAATAGAAGCACTCATGATGAACTTCATACAGGAATCAGCTTCATAGCAATCCATAAAGAGTAGGTAAATTCTGATTCTGAAACTCCCAGTCATGAAGAAATGCTAGAAGAATTATATTCATATTTTATGACTTTAAAAGAGAAGTACAAAGAGACTAAAAAGAAACTCAAAAGAATTACAAGTGAATGCCCCAAAGTCAAGGAAGAAAATTCCTAGCTCAAGAGTAGAAATAATGCCAATAGCATGCTTGAACAAGTTATAGCTGAAAACAATGCTCTGAAAAAGATATTGACTTCCACTTTGTTAAAAATGAAACCAAAGAAAAGAAGTGGATAGCAACAATATAGAAATTTCAAAACTAAATAGACTACAATTTGGGTTCCAAAGACAATTGCAAATATACTAAATGCAACCCAAATTTCTTTAGTTAAAACTGTTATACCCAAGAAACAATGGGTACCAACAATACCTGCAACTAACCCACCTAGACCCATTCCTAAATGGGTACCAAAAGTTAAGACTTAACTTTATCTATGCAGTGTGCTTAGGAGCCACAAAGAGCAGTACATGGTATATGGATAGCGGTTGCTTAAAGCACATGACAAGGAATAAAGAGCTGTTCATGGAACTGAAAATGAAATCTAGTGGAACAGTAACCTTTGGTGATAATGATAAAGGTAGATTAGTTAGGATCGGTTAGGTTGACCAACCACTATCTACTTCAATTTCATTTGTACTTTAAATAAAAGGAATAAAACACAATCTTCTTAGCGTAAGTCAGTTTTGTGACAAAGGCTACAAAGTTGTGTTTGAATCTTAATCTCGTTTTGTATTAGATAAGTCTCAATCAGTTATAGTATATGGTAGAAGACATGGAAATATATATTTGGTTGATCTTTCTGATATCAAGCTAAGTGTCTTGTTGTGAATGACAATGAACCTATGTTGTAACATAGAAGGCTAGAACATGCCAACAAAAATTTGATTGAAAGATTATATTATAAAGATCTAATTGTTGGCTTACCAAGACTCAAATTTGATAATAAGGTTTATGACACTTGCATGAAAGGTAAGAAAGTAAAAGAATCTTTCAAATCAAGCAAAGAAGTATACCTAACCAAGCCTCTTCAGTTGCTACACATGAATTTAGTTGGACCAACAAGAACTAGAAGCCTTGGAGGGAAACATTACACATATTTCATTATAGATTGCTATAGTAGATTTACCTAGGTAATGTTTCTAGCATCCAAAGATGAGGCTTTTTCATTCTTTGAAGTATTTTCCAAATGTGTAAAGAATGAACAAAGCTCTCATATTGTTGCCATAAGGAGTAATCATGGTGGAGAGTTTGAGAATCATAGATTCAATGATTTCTTTAAAAGCAATAGTATTCTTCAAACTTTCTCTGCACCAAGAACACCCCAACAAAATGGAGTAGCAGAAAGGAAGAATAGATCCTTGTAAGCAATGGTGAGGACGATGTTAAGTAAATACAGCCTCCCATAGTATTTTTAGGATGAAGCAATGAACACCGCATGTTACATTATTAACATAATCTTTGCTAGATCTATACTCAACAAAACTCCATTTGAATTATACTTGGCAAGAAACCAAATATTTCATATTTTCATATTTTTGGTTGTAAATGCTTTATTCTTAACAATGGCAAAGAAAACCTTGAAAAAATTGATAATAGATTTGATCAAGGTATTTTCCTAGGTTATTCCATTGTTAGCAAAGCATTTAGAGTGTACAACCTGAGACTTAAGATTATAGAGGAATCCATCCATGTTAAATTTAATGAACATACCAATTCTAAAAAAGGAAATAGTGATTTTGATGGTAAGACAGATAATCTTCAAACAAGTGTGGAGAAACTGAAATTACAAGCTAATCAAGAAGAAGCTCCACTATCAGAGACAATAATGGATGAAGCTAAATCATCCACAATAGAGGTAAATAAGAGGTAAATAAGGAAGGTAACTCATCTATTCTCAGAGATTGGAGGTTTATGCATGCTCATTCTAAAAACCAGATAATTGATGGCGTGTTTGATAAAGTTAGAACTTGATCATCCTATCACCAAATATGTGGCAAATTTGCTTTTATTTCTCAATTAGAACCAACTTACATAGACCAAGCATTAGAAGATGAAAATTGAATTTTAGCTATATAAGAAGAATTGGATCAATTTAAAAGAAATGATGTGTGGACTATTGTTTCAAGACCAAATCATCAATCTGTT
>JAYJMB010011305.1:0-46420 GCA_036873735.1 Pouteria campechiana
TGCAAGCCGCGGCCTAGAGAAGCCAGGCCGCGGCTTGGACCACGCTGTTTGCTCCACACTTCCTTTCTTCACTTGCAAGCCGCGGCTTAGGTACTGCTGTCTCCAAAAAGCTTTGTTTCATGCTCAAACGCCATGTCTTTTGAGTCCTAATTTTCTCCTTCTTTGCCGCTTCCCATGCTCGAACAGCTAATTGAAAAACACACATCATAAGTATCAAAAACATAACATAATTGCATAAGAACAACAAATATCTAAGTATAAAAACATATCTTATGAGTGAATGAAATCCACTCATCACCATGCAACAATACTCTAAGCTCCCTTAGGTTTACTTTGAACTATTCTTGAGCATTAGCATAAAACTCCTTAACTAGTGGCACCACTGCCACTTCAGGCTAAGCTATAAAGTACATCTAATGTCGAGCATGAATATGATTTACTATATCACTGTATGTCGTATCGAAGCCCCTTTCTCTTATTCCTTCTCGATCCACTAGAGAGTGTCCGAAGATGTCTTCAGCTTGGGCATTAAAGAAAGTGGGTTCAAGTGGTGCATCAGGCTCTCTTGTCCACCTCTTTCTTGAGGGTCTAGCACAAGTAGCTTCGTTTGGAGTCATGATGACAAAAATATAATAAAAGCAGTATTACACCAACTTGAGCAACCAAAATGACCAAATTTACCAAGCTTCCTCTTGACCAAATTACATAATTCCACTACACCTTCAAATAACAATAAGCATTAGTAAGAATTTGTGCTTACACCACAAGAAAAAGGCTCTTTCTTCACAAAGGCATTTCATCAAACATGTAGCATGCACTTTGTGTTTCTTAACAGATGCCTTGATAGAACCTCCAAATCCACTTCAACATACACCCATTCTTCTCACATATACTCTTGCAACATTTGTCAATAAAAAACTATACACAAACTAGCTCAAGCAATTCATCAAACACGTAGTGTGCATAATGTCAAGAAAGCTCCCATACACAAAAACCAATCTCTAATTCTCCTTAAACCACTACAAAAACTATCAAATCCACCAAGAATACCAATAGAAGAAGGATTCAGATGCAATAAATAACTTACTTGTGATTCCCAAAAGATATCCACAAAGTTGTCAAACCCAACTTGAGAAAATGGTGAAAAAGAAGATGAATGGAGGAATGGTTAAGATGAATCCGAGGAAGATGGAAGAGAGAAGTTTTGGAATGAATCCTTGAGTTTTGGAATAATTGAATGGGGTAAATAGAATGGGGTATAGGGTTGTGAGGAGAGGTTTTGAAGAGAAGGGGGAGAGGGAGAGGAGCTCACACGAAAAAGGGAATGGGAAACAACTCCCCAAAAAAAATTCAGGCATGGCCTTAAGTGGCTGGACGGTTGCACTAAGCTGGCTCCCGCTCGCTACCTCCGCTTGTCTTTTGTAAAAGGGTTCAGTGCGGACAGTGCTAGGTGGGGGCCGGCGGCATAGCGTGGTGGATTTCTGGCACCAGCTTGCTGCGTCCTCTCATATCCTTTGATTTTCAAGCACTAGAGGCACCATGTTGTTGCCTCCCAACATTTTTTTTGTCAATTCTCCACTGCATATCTATCACTCCCTTCTGAGAATTTAACTTGTGTTGCCCATCGATTCCTTCTTTCATGAACTTAACTTGTCAATCACAAAATAATAATGTACTCAACATAGCAAATAGAAAAATATCAATATAATCTAACAACTTAATAATCAAAGCAAGTATATTTAAACTAATGCAACTAACATGATTTATTAATGTAAGAACATAACTATGTCTAAGAAATTGAAGTAACTGAAAGATAAAACAACACGGGTTGCCTCCCAAGAAGCATTTTATCTAATATCTAAGCAAGAAAAACCCCCTTTTCTACAAATTTTCAATTTCCCACACTTCATTTAAATGCATTGGCAAGTCCTCTCTGTTGCATTTCTTAACATGATGGCCATTAACTTTGAAAGTTCTCCTATCTTTTAGATTCTTCAATTCAACCACTCTATGAGGAAACACTTGTGTGATAAGGAATGGACCCACCCAACTTGATTTCAACCAACCCAACTTGATTTCAGTTTTCCTAGAAACAAATGCAAACATGAGTCATAAAGTAGAACATCCATTCCAGGTTCAATGTGCCATTTATGAATAACTTCAGCATGATATTTCTTGGTTTGCTCCTTATAAATCTTGACGTTTTCATATGCCCCCTTCCTCAACTCCTCAAGTTCATGAAGTTGAAGTTTCCTCTGCTCTCCTACCTTTTCCATATCATAATTCAGATATTTAAAGCCCAGTAGGCCTTATGCTCCAACTCGAAAGGCAAATGGCAAGCTTTCCCAAAAAATAAGTCTGTATGGACTCATTTTGATTGGAGTCTTGAAAGCAATCCTGTATGCCCACAAGGCATCATTCAACATCATTGCTCAGTCTTTTCTTGAAGTGTTCACAGTCCTTTCTAGAATTGCTTTTATCTGTCTGTTGTTTACTTCTACTTGCCCCAATGTTTGTGAATGATAAGGTGTTGCAACCCTTTAAGTGACGTTATACTTTTTTAACAGAGCTACAAAAACCTTATTGTATAAATGAGTTCCTCTATTACTAATGATTGCTCTAGAAGTGCCAAACTTGGAAAAAATCCTGTCTTTCAAAAATCTCAGCACAACATTGGCATCATTAGTCTTAGTGGCTATAACTTCAATCCACTTGGACACATAATCCATAGCAAGCAAAATATATAATTTCCCATTGGATGGTGGGAATTGACCCATGAAATCAATGTCCCATACATCAAAAAGTTCAATGACAAGGTTACTTATAAGTAACATCTCAACTCTTTTTCCAATGTTTCTTGTTCTCTGGCATCTATCACACATTACACAAAAAGCATGAGCATCCTTAAAAATAGTTGGCTAATAAAATCCAGATTAAAAGACTTTGAGTGCAGTTTTCTTCCCTCCAAAATTCCCTCCACAACTAAATGTTTGGCAATGTCTTAAAATACTCTCCTACTCATTTTCAAGAATGCAACACCTAATGATTTGATCTAGGTATATTTTGAACAAGACTAGGTCATTTTAGAAATAATGTCTTGCCATTGACAACAACTTTCTTCTTTCCTATGAATTCAATAGATGATTAAAGATTCCTTTAACTAAGTAATTTACAATGTCAGTGTACCAAGGTTCACTCCCCTTCATAGAATATAATTGCACATCAAGAAAGATCTCATTGATAAGGATGTTTTCCTTTCCTCTTTCTTACTCAAAATCAGTTCCTTCCACTAGTTTGGACAAATGATCTGCTATAACATTCTCACAGCCCTTCTTATCCTTGATTATCAGATTAAACTCTTGTAATAATAAGATCCACCTGATTAACCTGGACTTGGCATCCTTTTTTGTTAGCAAATATCTTAATGTAGCATGATCTAAATAAACAATTACCTTCAAACTAATCAAGTAAGAAAAAAATTTCCAAAGCAAATACAATGGCAAGCAACTCTTTTTTAGTGGTAGAATAGTTCAATTTTTGCTTCATTTAGGGTCCTAATTGCATAAAGAACAACATGAGGTAACTTGTCTACTCTCTGTTCTAGGATATCACCGATAGCAAAGTCTGATATAACATACATGAGTTCAAATGGAAGAGACCAATCAGGAATTGTTAAAATAGAAGTCGATGTTAATTTTTCTTTCAAAGTATTGAAGGCTACAAGGCACTCATCATCAAAACAAAAAGTTGTATCCTTAGCTGGCAGGTTACAGAGCGATCTAGAATTTTTTGAGAAATTCTTAATAAATCATCTATAAAAACCTGCATGACCAAGAAAGCTTCAAACTCCCTTGATTGAAATTGAGGGTGGCAATTTTGTAATCAATTAAATTTTTGCCTTATCTACTTCAATGCCTTTACTTGAAATAATATGCCCAAGCACAATTTCTTACTTCACTAAGAAGTGGCACTTCTCCCAACTTAGTGTCAAATTCATTTCCATACATCTTCTAAGTACCAATCTTAAGTTACGAAGGCAATCATCAAATGAGTCTCCAAAAATAGAAAAATCATCCATAAACACCTCAATAAACTTTTTAATCATGTTAGAAAAGATGGACATCATACACCTTTGAAAAGTTGCATGGGCATTGCATAAACCAAACAGCATCCTCCGATATGCAAATGTTCTAAATGGGCAAGTAAAAGTGATTTTCTCCTGATCTTTTAGGTCAATTGAAACTTGATTATAACTTGAAAAACCATCCAAAAAATATCAGTAAGCATGAATTGCCAACCTTTCAAGCATTTGATCAATAAAAGGAAGAAAAAAGTGATCCTTTCTTGTGGCTGCATTGAGTTTCCTATAGGCAATTCACATCCGCCACCCTATAGTCATTCGCATTAGCACTAATTCATCATGGTCATTTGTAACAACAGAAATACCAGACTTCTTTAGCACCACATACAGTGGACTTACCCATTTACTGTCAGAGATTAGATAGATAATACATACATCCAATAATTTGATCACTTCTACTCTCACAGCTTCCTTCATATGTCGTTTAAGTCTCCTCTGAGCTTCTCTAGAAGTCTTTGTATCATCTTCCAACAAAATTTTATGCATGCACACAATGGGGCTAATTCCCTTGATGTTTGCTAAGGTCCACCCTATTGCCCCTTTATGCTCTTTCAATGTATTCATCAACTTAAGTTCTTCATCAACAGATAAGTCAAGATCAATAATCACTAGAAGAGTATTATTTTCAACAAGAAATACATATTTTAAGTATTGAGGGAATTGTTTCAATTCTAATTGTGGTGATGCGATAGAGGTTGTTCCACTTCTGGGTTCACATGTGACAATCCTTCATTGGAAACTTCTCTTTCTTTGACTTGCTCTACTCTATCAAGTTCAGCTTTCAAATTCATTATCTCTTCATCCTCTTCCACTCCATCTACAATGAGCACCAATTCTAGCTTATCAGTTGTCTCCTCCTACACAAAAGTTGATAAAATAAGTGAGTCCAATTCATCAACCTGAAAACATCCACTAGGATCTAAAGGTAGTGATAAAGAATTATAAACAAAAAATTCCACAGTTTCATCTAAGACAGTCATCTTCAACTTCCCATTCTGCACATCCATAATTGTCTTAGTGGTTGCCATGAGAGGGCGTCCTAGAAGAATAGGCACTTCTCTTTCTGAAATCATTTATCTTTCCATGTCAAGTACAACAAAACCTATAGGAATAATCAGTTTATCAATTTGCACAATAATGTCCTCTATAATGCCTCTAGAATATTTAATTGATCTGTCTGCAAGTTGTAGAGACATTGTAGTGGGTTTCAATTCTCCCAATCCAAGTTACATATAAACAGAATAAGGCATCAAATTAATGCTGGCACTTAAGTCTAGCATTACCTTTACCTTGTTTGTCCCTCCAATAGTGATTGAAATATTGAAAATTTTTGGATCCTTGAGTTTTGGGGGAAGGTTTGTCTGCAAAACCACACCGCTACCTCTAAAACTAGAACTTTCTCATGTAGCTCAAACTTACGCTTCCTTGTGTTTAGTTCCTTTAAAAATTTAGCATAAGCAAGCATGTTCTTTATCATATCAAGTAAAGGCAAATTGACATTAACCTTGGAAAGGATATCATAAATGTTAGAAAATGATTTATTAAATTTACTCTGTTTCAACCTTCCTAGAAAAGGAAGAGGAGGATCATATGGTGGGGGTGCTTTGTAGTTAATGGGAAACACTACCTTCTTTGGATACACTTCCTCATCAGCATTTTTCTTCCCTTTCTCCAATCCTACAGAAATAATTGAACTATTAATTTCTTCTCCAACCTTATTGTCAATTACCTTTCCACACCTCAATGTTGTTATTGCTTTTGCTTACTCTAGTTGGCTAGGCAACTTCCTAGGTATGTGGCTCTATACTGCTTCTATAATTTGTCCTAATTGAGTTTCCATCTTTTTCATGGATGCCTCCATGTTATGGAACCCGAAATCAATGCTTTGGAATTTGGTTACATTATTCTAGAACTGGGTTTGCATTGCTTGAATGAAATTCTGCATGGTTTCTTCAAGCTTAGGCTTTTTCGGTTGAGGATGAAACAAAGTTCCAACTTGAACCTAATTTTGTTCATTATTCTAAGAGAAATTAGGATGATTTCTCCAACTAAGATTGTAAGTATTTGAGTAAGGGTCATTCCATGGCCTTTGGTTGTAGAAGTTCATTGCATTATCTTACTCACATCACCTGCAAAATGTTCATTTGAAAGACAAACATTAGGTGAATGTCCTGAATTACCACAAAAAGAATAAACCTCTACTAGAGCAGGTTGTTGTTGCTTCAAGTTTAAATCATAGAGCGCATTGCCTTCATCTGCTTAGCCACCTCTGACATTTGCATTGATAGATTAGAGTTAGAATTTGCTTTATAAAGTCCTCTAGATCTACCTCTTACACTCTTCCACCGAGAATTTCCTCCAAACATCTCATATAGCTCATAAGTGTCTTCCTGAGTTTTTTCTCCCATAGCTCCACCTGCAGCATTGTCAACCATAGCTTGGCATGGTTGTGTCAGTCTGTCATAGAAAAATTGGTTAAGCAACTCAAGTGGATATCTAAGATAAGGGCATTGAACCAAAATTGCTTTAAACCTTTCTCATGCCTTATGGAAAGCTTCACCATCTAATTGAGAAAAAGTAGCTATTTTGCTTCTCAATTCAGCAGTTTTAGCATGAAAGTAAAATTTACTAATGAACTTATTATAAACTACTCCCCATGTTGTTAATGAACCAAGAATTACTATCATGAATCATGTCTTGGATGCATCTTTCAAAGTGTATGGAAAACATCTCATACGTAACTGATCTTCTCTTAGCCCTTGCAATGGAAATGTTTAGATGGTTGCATAGAAATCATGCATGAATGTCAATGGATCCTTTGAAGTTATCCCATGAAAAGATGGAAGCATGTTAAAATGAATATATTTCAAGTCATAATTTCTAGCATCATCATCTGATATAATGCATGAAGGTGAAATCCCTATAGTAGGGTGTGCAAACTCTTTCATTAATTGTTAAGCCTATTAAGCTTGTTGAGCCACTCAGTTCTCCACATTGTTAGCCATGTATACTTCTTCTCCTTCTCTTAAAATTTCTGTTTCAATTTTCACTTTGTCAACACGATCGTTTAATGGAAACAAAGTTGTATTCAAAAATCTCCCTCCGTTCATTAACAATAATGCAATGAAAAGAAGGAAATAAGTAAAAATAATCTTATATACAATTATACACAAAAATAAAAAGAATAATTGTAATCAATCTTAATTAAATCAATTTAGAACCATTCCCACCAAAAGCTTGATAGTTTAAATTATAATTCCGCGAAAGTGTACGGACGTATAGCAGCATAATGTGCAATATAAGGGTCGATCCTACAGAGAATGGTCAAACTGACTTACTCAATTTTAGTTAATGGACTCTCCTAGCTCTGAAAAGAATGTATTTATAACTAAATGAATATGGAGTAATGATTGGCATAATTTTAGAATTTCAAAATTTTAATGGAATGCAAAGAAATCAATGACTAATAATAATGAGGAGATTAGCAAAATGCAAAGGTCTAGGGATTTGATTTCACAACTAAATGATACCCCTTTGCTAGTGGAATGATGGATTCAATGCTTAACTTGGTTTCATTTTATCAAAAATAAGGTCATTACTCTTAGATGTGTGAATTTAAATCAAGTATTTGTTAGTCCTAAAGGTTAGGCAAAAACCCAAACAGGGAGGGGTAAATTGGGTATTAAAAATTATTTCTCAACCCCTTTAAGATTAATCGTCCATCTAGCAATCAATCACTCAATCAACAAATGCACAAATTAATAGGACACAATAATTTTTCTAGTGGTTCAAGTAAACACTCTACTCTACTCTTCCAAGAACACTTTTCTCTTAGTGACTTGGGTTCTACTATTCCCAATAGTAAAAATACAATAGTATTCTCAGCACTCTTCTAGATTCTAGCTCTAGGGGGCTTGAATAAATGGCTCTTACCTATACTTAGACAGACACAGCTCTTCTTGAGTCTAGTCTCAATCACTAGGTTAAGGAATTTACAAAGAATGAATATCAAAAGTTTAAGCACAAGTATTTTATAGTAAGCACTGGGAAAGGTTTCTAAAAATTAAATGCAAAAGTAAATGATCTTCCCAAAGGTGGTTGAAAGCCTTCAAAGAAATTTGAGGAAGGTTTGAATACAAGGCTCTTGACTCTTGAAGGATTACAGAAGGTTTAGCTTAGATCAATAAATTCTCTCAAGAGGATTTTGAATGATTTTCTTAATACTTGGTTACTTCCTCCAGCTACAACGATGCTTTATTTATAATTGCTTTGAATTCGAGCTCCATTAATGATAGAGGACTGTTCTAATTTGTGTATTTTGAATTCTTTAACTTTTGCCTAATCCTTGTATGTTGAAATACCTACAGCGCCGACCATGGAGAAGGTAATTTCTGGTTTCTTAATAAGCACTAGTCAAGGTTTTGCTACAATGGCTGACTTTTTCATCAATATGAAAAGAGCGTTATTAATGCTGAGTGAAGATCAACAATTCATTCTGACTATTGCTTGTCTTTTATTTATGACAAACGAAGTATCCGTCTAGCTGTTCATAAGTCAAAGTTCCTTTATCTTCTGATTTATCTTTTGTAAGTAGTAGACGAATCATCCTTTCTTGTGCTTTATCTTGTGGTTTGTCTATTGAACTGTAGAAGCATAGATATCTTATTTCTTCAAAGCTAATTCTGTTGAGTTATTTGTTGTAAGTAACAGACAGAGTGCTAGAGTGCAGACGGATTTCCTTTATTGCTTTGTCTAATGAGTTGTTTGTTATAAGTGACAAACTAAGCTTTAAGGCGTAGACAAATTCTCTTCACAGCTTCATCTGTTGGGTTATCTATTGAGTTTAGCTTTGAACAGACAAAGCCCTGTTGCTCCACTAGATGAACTTTTTTGATTTGCCATACAATCCTCACTTCTCCACTTTGTCTATTGATATCAGACGATCATTTGCCCACTTATGATGGACGAAGTCTTTGCTTTGCCACACGATCCTTTCATTGCTCCGCTGGAAGATCTTCACTCCTTTGTCTATTCTCATCAAATAACCATTGGCTTAACTATGGCTTGCTTATGATGAACGAAGTCTATTATATGCATACTACTTTGCATCCATCAGATATAATCTTACTTTGCATCCATCAGATATAATCTTCCACTTTGACAGACGAATGGAAACAACCAAATCCTTTTCATTCATGCTTTATCTGTTAGTGATCGTTCATCTTTTGTTTCTTTATTTGTCCAAGCCTTCTTTATTTGTCTAAGCCTAAAATTATGGCAACAACCATTAATACATAATTTTTAATAAAGTTTTGGTTGTCATCGAAACCATGCATTTATATCAATATTCTTCCCCTTTTTGATAATGACAAAACTTGATTAAAAATTATTTCATAAAAGATAATCTCCCCCTAAATGTATGTAGATAAAAAATATTTGCAATGTTTAATCATTCCACAAGTTACCATCTTTTGATGTTTCCTTTATCTTGTTTTATATATATTCTGCCCCTGATTATTTAGAATGTTCTCCCCCTGATTGGTCAAAGATTATGCATATTTATATTCTCTTTTTGAGATAATTCGCATAATCTTTCTCCCCCATTTGTTATAAGCAAAAAAGAAAACATCCATTCTAAGTAAGATGCATACACATAAAGAGAAGTAGCCAGAGAATAATGAAAATATTTCATGTCATTTTAGTATAAACAAAGCTACAAACAAAAGATAAACAACAACTTAGCTTGCACTATAAAGGTAAGAGAGGTTGTGTGAGACTATGGACAAGGGAAGGGGTAGGAAAAGGAGAACTTTGTATCACAGTGGGTGACACAAAGTTTTAAGGAAGGGAAGAGAGGAAGGAGATGATAATGAGGAAATTGGACCCTCCTTTCCCCTCTCTTCAAGAGGCCCAGTTAATGATGAAGTTGGGTCCAAGGTCATAAGTGGTTGAGATATAAATTATATTCTTGAAAGTCACATCTTGAAGAGAAATGCTTCTGATGGTGAAGGTGACCTAGAGCATTGTCATGAACAGAAGTAATATCATCACAACAAGAGAAGTAAGGAAACTTCCTTTGGAGCAGCAATTTCCACCATTCAATGGTCTTCCTACCAGATCTTCTTTCTAAATGTTTTTTCTTGAGTTTCTTCATTATTGTGGTGCAGGGAAGGACTGTTGGTTATGTGTTAAAATAGATTGAATGTGAGGGTTGTACGAGGTGATTGATATGATGTTTTAAGAAGGAGAGAATAACTCTTGTTATAAATTTATTTCGATTTGATTTCAATAGCTATAAATTGATTCTAGTAAGAAAATGAGGTGTACTCATCCTCAAAAATCAAACTTTAAATGAAGTGTGAATAGAGCACTATATACAGATATTTTACTTCATCTGAGATGAAGTCTAGTCTCAAGAAGGCATATTCATCATTGTAATTGTTAGGCATAGAAACGTTAAAGATTTTATTCTCAAATTATTACATTAGTTATGCCTAATTCTCCTTTAATGTTACAGAAGGTGTCTAATGACAGTGGCTTGGTAAAAATATCAAAAAGTTGAGCATTTGTGGGCACATATTCTAGACATATATCATGCTTTTCTACATGATCTCCAATAAAGTGGTGCCTTCTTTTTATATCTTGATTCTCAAGTATAGGACAGGATTCTTTGTCAAGCATATGACACTAGTATTGTCACATTTAAAGTTATTGTTTCATCTACAATAATTGAACACAACAACTTTCAACTACTATATATTCAGCCTCTGGTATAGAGAGAGCAATACTAGTTATTTTTCTAAAGAACAATGACACTAAACTATTTCCTAGAAATTGATATATTCTACTAGTACTTCTTCTATCAACTTTGTATCTTCCAAAATTAGCATCTAAATATCTAATGAGTTCAAAACCAATTCCCTTGGGATAATAGAGTCCTAGATTTGGTGTGTCAACTAGATACTTAAATATTCGTTTCACTACAGTAAGATGAGATTCTCTAGGACTAGACTAAAATCTAGCGCATAAATATACACTAAAGTGAATATCTGGTCTAGATACGGTAAAGTAAAAAAGAGATCCAATTATACTTTAATATTGTTTTTGATCTATGAGTTTATCCTTTTCATGCTTATCCAACCTTGTTGACGTGCTCATTGGAGTGCTTACTACCATAATTTCTTCCATTTTGAACTTCTTTAGCATCTCTCTAGTATATTTGGATTGGTAAATATAGTTTCTATCATCTCTTTGATTGATTTGCATTCCAAGAAAATAGTTCAATTCTCCCATCATGCTCATTTCAAATTCATCCTGCATGATATTTGAGAAATCTTGACAGAGTTTTTCATCAGTAGCTTTAAATATAATGTCATTCACATAAATTTGAACTATCAAGATATCTTTGTCAATATTTTTGAAAAACAAAGTAGTGTCAACCTTTTCTCTTTTGAATTTATGATTACTTAAGAATTTGCTCAACCTTTCATACCAAGCTCTTAGAGCTTATCGTAAACCATATAATGCTTTGGTGAGCATATAAGCATGATCGGGTTGATCATCATTTTGAAAACTAGAAGGTTATTCTATATATATTTTTTTCACTTAATTATTAATTTAGAAATGCACTCTTTACATTCATCTGAAATAACTTAAAGTTCTTAAAGGATGTAAAAGTGAGTAATATTCTAATGGCTTCTAATCTAGCTATAGGGGCATATGATTCTTCAAAGTCAATTCATTCTTCTTGGGAGTATGCCTTAGCAACTAATCATGCTTTGTTTCTTACAACTAACCTACTCTCATCCAGTTTATTTCTAAATACCCATTTAGTTTTGATTACATGAACATTCTTTGGTTTTGGAGCTAATTCTCATACTTTGTTTCTTTCAAATGGGTTAATCTCTTCTTGCATTGCTATAATCCAATTTTCATCATTCATAGCTTGATCAATGTTAGTTGGTTCTATTGTAGAGATGAAAGCATAATGATCACATATATTTTGCATAGACCTTCTTATTTTGACACCATCATATACATTTCCTATGATTAGTTTTTTAGGTGAGCAGTAACAAATCTCAAATTAGTAGGATGTTGATAAGGAACATTACCTACTCTTATCTCCTCTTTATTTTTTGAACTCATATGTCTTCACAGTTTGTACCATCCTCTTGATCTTTCAATTGGAGCTTCTTCATATTTGTCGCAGCTTCATCTGCATCACTATCATACTTCCTTCTCAAGGTTATATTTGCTTCATCAAATTTAACATGTATGGACTCTTCTATAGCTTATGTTTTCTTAATGTAGACTTTAAATACTCTACTATTGGAAGAGTAACCAAGAAAGATAGCTTCATCACTTTTTGAATCAAACTTTTCAAGATTATCTTTTTCATTATTCAGCACATAGCGTAAGCATCTAAAGGGATGAAAATATGAGATGTTTGGTTCTCTTCCTTTCTAAAACTCATATGGAATTTTCTTTAAGATTGCTCTTATGTTAACCCTATTGAGCACATGGCAAGCTATACTAATTGCTTCTCCACAGAATATTTCGAACAATTTACTATCATTCAATATGGTTCTTGCCATTTCCTGAATTGTTTGATTCTTTCTTTCCATAACTTCATTTTGTTGAGGAGTTCTGAGGGATGAGAAACTGTGGTGAATTCCTATTTCATCACAAAAAATTAATGAATTTTTTATTCTGGAATTCACCACCATAATTGCTACAAATGGATACAATTGACATTCATTTCTCATTTTGAACTAGCTTTGAAAAAGTATAAAATATTGAAAATACTTCATCTTTGCTAGTCAAGAGAATCACCAATGTAAATCTAAAATAGTCATCCACTGTCACACAATGTCTGATAGTCCAAATAGATCCATATGCAATACTTCTAGGGGTCTAGGTGTAAATACTTCATTTTTAGATAGGAAAGATACTTTGGTCTATTTTGACAATTGACAGAATTCGCATACTTGATTTTTGTCATAGTTTAATTCTGGTAGACAAATCACAAGATCCTTTTTCCACAAAGATTTGATATTTCATATATTGATATATCTCATCCTCTTATATCATACCTATGGATCATCCCTAACTACAACTAAGCATTTTCCAATAATATCATCTAGCTGTACTAGATAAATATTTTCATGTCTTTTAATGCTGAACAGTAGATCATTATCTATACTGAATACATTAATGCAGATGGTTCAAACACAACTTTGTGATCCTTATTACATAATTGACTGATGCTTAGTAGATTATGCTTGAGTACTTCTAAATATAATTGATGAGCTCATAATTTATCGTATTTTTAATACCTAGATTATCTTATTTTGGTCTTTAAATGAAATGATTTCATTATTTTATATTTATATTAGATTAAATATTACACTCAATGGATTTATTTGTGTTATAGGTTAATTTGGTGGAATTGAGGTTAATTTGAGGCCAAAATATGCTATTTTGGAGCAGAGGTCTTCATAAAGACACACATCATTATGGGAGCATCAATCTTAACCTTTGATCAAGCATCAATCATGAAGTTTGAATATGAATTAGGCACATATCATATGGTAGGATGTGAATGTAACAATTCAATTGAAGAAGGAACTCTATATTTAGAAGGACTTCTATTTTTGGATGCTTCATAAGCAAGAAAAATGTAAAATTTCAGCGATAGTTCAAGGCAAATTTTTGGCAAATATATGGGCATATTTTGAGAAAGTTTTCAAAATAAAAATTATAGCCCTTAAAATTAATTAATTAAAAAAATAATCACTTAATTCAGAGTTCATATGAGGAAGTTATGGCCAAAATACTACAGCTGTCTCCAGAGAATTTTCTGAATATAATGTGTGGTAATAAGTTTCACTTTATGGAACTTTTTGGCATATTTAGAGGATAATTCAAAGAAAGTTGTCAAAATAAAAGTTTTATATCATAAAATTATCTTTAAAATGAATTTAGAATCATATAATTTGGATATCATATGAGAAATATATGATAAAAATAATAAAACTTCTTCTGGTGGACAGACTCTATGTGCGGAAATAAGATATTTTTATCAATTGCGTATTGTATGCTCAAGATAACTTTAGAAATCCATGAGAAGGTGTAAGAGAACCCTAAATTGGGTTATTTAAAAGTTGTTTTAATAGAGAAATAGGGGACTTGGAGAGGAGAAAGAAGGTAGCAACTTAGAGACATCAAAGCAAGCTTTTGGCAAAGATCTTCCTCTCTCTTTTCTTTTCTATTCTTTAAGTTTTCATCATAGCCCTGCATGAATAAACTTTTATTCTTAGTTTAAGGAGACAAAAGCCTCAGAATCAATATACTATGAGATCTAATTTGATTTGATTGTTCAATTTATACTTTGAGTATTGAATGTTCTTCTTTGTTTATGATTATAATTGTTATGCTTAATTGCTAGGAGGCCTACTAGTTTATTACTCATTACAATCTATTGCTAGATTAAATATCAAATCCATAATTGTTTGATCTCGCTAATCTATAAAGCAATTAGGGTTTAATAATTTATTGCTGTTGTAGTTATTAAATCTTAGGAAGAATATTTCACTAAATTAAATGCAACCACGTGTGCTTGTGTTATTTAACTTCACCAATCTCTACAAATCTTAACGTTGCTATTAGATTAAACATTTAGTGCTGGTCTTGGTTTGTTTAGTGGTTAGGGTTAATTAGAATGCTAGTTTCTAATTAACTATATTGAAGGAGAGATAGGAAAAATAATTTCAATGGTGAATATTTTAAGTATGAATTGATTTATAATTGCATCAATGATCAATTTTTAGATTCTGATGGTAGATGTTGACTTGAACCAAAGTTTTCTTGTCCGATAGATTTCTTTTATAATACTTTCTTCATTGCATTCAAAACCCCCCTTTTTTGTTCACTTTGCATAAAATTAAGCTAGATACTCCTCATGGGATCAACCCTCATTCACACTACTATAGGTAATTTAATTGGAGTAAGGTTCTAAATTTGGTTGCCTACGACAGCACACCAATAATTCATCCTCTATGCATGCATTAAATAAACCAAAAATTTTACCTATTCTTTTGATAAGGCCTTTGTCATTGTTGCCAAATGTTATTGTTCCTCCATCCATTAGTTTCAATTCTTTGAACAGCTTCTTATCCTTAGTCATATGTCTCAAGCAGCCACTATCCATGAACTATGCATTACCAGACGTAGCTTTAAGACTTACCTTTATTCAAAGCAAATTTTCTTCTTACATTTTTGGTACCCAAGTATTAGGTCCAATGCTGTTAGTGGAATTGTGTGTGGTGGATCTTTGCATGTATTCCTTGTATTTCCATTTCATCTTTGCACCTTTTGCTTGCATCTTTTTGGTATAGCAATCATACACTTTATGTCCAATTCTATTACAAAAATAACAAGCATTTGGGACTTTACTAGGTGCATTATATTCCACTAGTTTCTTTATCTAGGGATATCTCATGAACCTTCTAATGTTTGGACAGTTTTCCTTTTCTTCTGTAAGGTTCACTCCCTTAGTCCATCTGACAAATTTTCGTAGTTTTTCATCATTTGACTGTTCACAGCCAAGTCTATTTTTGCTGGTTTGATTAATCATTCTCATAAGCTTGGCCACAAACTCTCTCTATCTCTTTTTTTAGATTTTCAACTTTTTTTGTAGAGATGGATTTGCCCCTTAGCGAATATTTGTAATGAGGATGATAGATTTGCCATTGGATGACTATAAGTATTTATGTAGTCCGCCCTAATGCAATTTGTTGGTATCGAAAGTTAAGCAAAAACTCAAGCGAAGAGGGGTGAATTGGGTATTAAAAATTATTTCTCAACCCCTTTAGGATTAATTGTCCCTCTAGTAATTAATCACTCAATCAACAAATGCACAAATAAATAAGACACAATAATTTTTATAATAGTTCAAGTAAACACTCTACGTCACTCTTCCAAAAACACTTTTCTCTTAGTATCTTGAGTTTCACTATTTCCAATAACAAAAATACAATAGTGCTCCTAGTACTCTTCTGGATTCCAGCTCTATGGGGCATAAACAGTGCTCCCAGTACTCTTCTAGATTCTAGCTCTAGGGGGTGTATTCATAGTGCTCCTAGCACTCTTCTAGATTTTAGCTCTAGAGGGCTTGAATAAATAACTCTTTTCTACACTTAGATAGTCACAGCTCTTCTTATGTCTAGTCTCAATCACTAACCAAGGAATTTACAAAGAATGAATATCAGAATTTTAAGCATAATTATTTTTCAGTAAGCACGAGAGAAGGTTTCTGAAAATTAAATGCAAAAGTAAGTGATCTTCCTAAAGATGGTTGAAGGCATTCAAAGAAAGTTGAGGAAGGTTTAAATGTAAGGCTCTTGACTCTTGAAGGATGCAGAAGGTTTAGTTCAGATTAGTAAATGCTCTCAAGAGGACTTTGAATGATTTTCACTTTGAATAATTTTCTCAATACTTAGTTACTTCATCTAGCTCTAACGATGCGTCATTTATGATTGCTATAAATTCTAATTGTTGGTGGTAGGTGAGCTCCATTAAAGATAGCAAACTATTCTGATTGGTGTATTTTGAATTCTCTGACTTCTACTTAATCCTTATATGTTGAAATGTGATGATATGTGCATTGAAAATCTCTGTTAATATAAATAAAATTTCTATAACATATAAAATAATATGCATCAAGTCAGGGGGAGCTAATCTAAATTAGCCAATTAAAATTTCTCTGAAATATCTGTAAAATAAGTTGCATTAAATTTATTGTTAGACAAGTTTTGAAAGGTATATCACTCACTGTTTTGTCATCATTAAAAAGGGGAAGAATATTGAACCATGTTAACTAGCTTGATTTTGATGACGAAAATTCTTTACCAAGTATCTTTTGATGATGAGCAAAGACATGAGTGAAACATTAAAATACAAATAATTTGTTCTCAAGTATGTTGTAGAAATATTAACTCACACTCAACTTAAAAATAACCTTTATAATGATAAAAGGAAGAAATAAAGTAAATGCTCTTTCAAAATTAAGTATATAAATTTTCATATACTTAATTCAAGAAAAATAAATTTTTAGAGCCTTGAAGACATGCTTTAAAAGCCAACAGACCAACTTTGGAGTCTTTCTTAATGTGCTTCAGTGAAAATTACACTGCTTCGAGATCGCAACAATGATCTTCGGAGTAAAATGGTTAAAGCTTCGAAAACTGTCATGGTATGGCTCGGAGATATTCAAAACAAGCATCAAGAGTCTTCATAACAACCTTTGGAGTAAAAAGAAATACTTTAGAGATGTTATAAATGTGCATCAGAGTAAATTGAGAAGCTTAGGAGACATTACAAAGAAGCTTTGGAGATAATTGAAAAGCGTCAAAGAAAAATGCAAGACAAGCTTCAAAATCCTTACAATGTGTTTTAGAATTGTCTCAAGCATACTTTGGAGTCGTTTTCAAAGCTTCTGAATCTTACAGTACACTTCAAAAATAACAGGATGAGCTTTGGAGATAATCAGCTATGTTTTGAAGAACCTGGAGTCATGCTTTGAAGTAAATTTAAACAAGCCTCAGAAATGTTAAACAAAGCTTTGGAGATGTTCGGATTACTTTTCTGAAAGCATTCTAAGCTTAAAAAACTTAAAGTTCTTTCTACAAATGACTATCGCAACTAAGAAGGATTATAATCGCTTTAGAGAATCTAAAAAAAATAAATTAGATTATCCAAAATCAATTAAGACATCATCTGTCACTCGTCTCTTCAGAATATCTAAAGAACCAACTTTGGAACACTTGATATGAAAGTAAACATTTTAGAAAGTCAAGGATAAAGGTGCAGACTGATACCAGATTGCAGCAAAGTCAAATGTCAGACAAAAGATAAGGTAAAGAAAAATATTTTCTAACATTTAAATGTCTACCAAAATCAGCAATGGAAAAATCTCTATCAATCTATAAATGAGAGATTCTAAAGCAAATGACAATAATGATTTGAATATCATTGAATATATGCAAGAGATCAAAGAAGCCTAAATTTTGAGCATTCAAAATATTCCTTCAAAGTTCAACTCCAACGGATATAATTTTGTCAGAGCTCTCAAAGTCTAAATCTCTTCTCAATCAAGGAGTTTGAATATTTAACTCTTATTGCTTATTCATTTACTTAAAGTTTTAAATTAATGTACAAGTCTGCCTAAGTAAGAGACATTAATTTGTATACCTTTATTTAGTGTTTAGCAACACAACCAAAGTGCTTGATGTTTATGTATTGAGATAAGCAAGCAGGAAACTCGCTGAAAGGGTATAAGTTAGTTGGTGAGCTTTGAAAACCAACAAGTTGTGAAAGTTTCTGGTTAGCTTGGAAAAAGGAGTATTATGTTTATGCTCACTAGAGCTAGAATCCAGAAGAGTGTTGAGAATACTTATTTACATGCCCTAAAACTAGAATCTAGAAGAGTATTGGGAGTACTATGTTTATGCCCCTATAGCTAAAATCTAGAAGAGTGTTGGAAGCACTATTGTATTTCCATTATATGGGATATAGTAGAACCTAAGGCACAAAGGGAGTGTGCTCTTGGAAGTGTGGATATAGGGATAGTTGTCAAAATCACTATAAAAATATTGTGTGTTATTTATACGATTGCTTTACTTTCCTTGCACATTACTACTTTATTATTTATCTCTACACAAGAACAAAAAGAGGGAATTAATCCAACAAGGTTTAAGCAAATAATTTTTATAAACCCAATTCACCCTCCCATCTTAGGTTAAACCATTCTTTGAGACCCAATATATATTGCTGAAGACATTGTATTAGTAGAGAGAGATGCTAAAGTAAAGAATAGCCTCTACTCTACATTATCGCCTTCTAAGTTTGAAAAGATTTCTACATATGACTTAACGAAGGAGATTTGGGACAAGTTAAAAGTCACACATGAGGGTACTAATCAAGTCAAAGTGACCAAAATTAATATACGCATGCAGGAATATGAAGCCATCCATATGCAGGATAGTGAAACAATATCAGAAATGTAAGAAAGATTTTAAAAGATCGCCAATGGATTAAAAGGTCTTGGAAAAATATATGAAGAACTCAAAATGGTGAAGAAGATCCTGAGATTTCTGCCAAGGCAGTGAATGACAAAGGTTACAACTATCCAACAAGTAAGAAACTTAGACAAGATGAAAGTTGAAGAGCTTATGGGTTCGCTAATGACGTACAAAGTTCTAATAAAGCAGAGAGGTCCAAAAGAACCAAAAGGAAAGAAATTAATAGCATTAAGAGTTGAATTAGAAGATAATTCACAAAGTAAAGCTTCAATGAGTGAAGCTAAAAATGATGATAACATGGCAATATTGATTCGAAGATTTAGAACCATATTCAAAAGAAAGATTGGAAGTAATTCCAAAAATTTTAGAAACAAAGAAAAGAGAAAAGATGTTCCCACCTGCTACAACTATGGCAAGCCTGGTCACATGAGTTACGACTACCAAGAGCTTGACAAGAGATAAGGGGAGCAACAGAACAAAAAGCATAATTCATATCCTGAACATAAAAAAAACGGCAATAACAAAAGCTTTAACAAGAAGAAAAAAGCACTTATAGCATGGACAATGATTAAAAATATATTACATGAAAGTGCAAGTGATAGTGAGGATGAATACAAAGCAAAATTCAGTAGATTATCACCTACAAAAGGAGATAAAGGAGAATACCATATTGAAATCAGCTTCATGGTCATCCATAAAGATGAAGTAACTTCTAAACTTGAATCTCAAAGTTTTCTTGATGAATTATTAAGTTTGTATGTAAATTTCAAGGCTTTAAAATCCAAATACAATGAGACAAAGAAGGAGCTATTGAATGTAACCAATTAATACTTTAAGTTGAAAAATGAAAACAACAAGCTTAAGAGTGATCAATGCATAATTCAAAAACTTGAATAGGTTAAGGCAGAAAATAATGCCCTAAGATAGACCTTAACCTCCACTTTATTTAGAATGAAACCAAAGAATAAAAGTGGTTAGCTACATAAGAAAAAGAACTATAATTTTGAAAGAAAATAAAGGACCAACCAAACCATGGTTTGGATTCTTAAGATAGTTGCAAATTTAGTAAATGCAATTCAATCTTCTAATATTAGAATAGTGGCACCTAAGAAGCAATGGGTACCAAAAATTTGTTGTTACTAACCCACCTGGACCCGTTCTTAAATGAGTACAAAAAATTAAAGTTCGACCTTGTCATTGTAGGTGTGTCTGAGATACACAAGAAGCAACATGTGATATATTGACAACAGTTGCTCAATACACATGATATGGGAGAAGGAGTTGTTCACTAAACTGAAAGAAAAATATGATGGAACAGTAACCTTTGAAGACGGATTGATAAGGTCGGCCAACTACATTCTACTATTATTTCAGATGTACTTGATAAGTTCATAATTTATCATATTTTAATAATTAAATTCACATATTATCGATCTTCATCTAACATGATTTTATTGGATTATAATCATATTTGATTAAATATTACACTTAATCAAGTTAGTGTTTTAGGTATCAAAACAAGTCACTTTGAGGCCATTTTTGGTATATATGGAAATAGATCTAGAGAACGTGTTCAACATATAAGTTTTATCTATTCAAGTTATCTATACAAAAAATTAAGAATCATAAGATTTGGATATCACATGTGGAAGTTATGGGCAAAACACTTTAGTTGTCTCAGACTTCAGTCCAGTTGAAAGTAACTTCAGATTTGTAGAATTTAGTGCCACTTATAATCAAAATACAATATATATAAAGGATGATTTGGAAAATGTATTCAACATAATAGTTTTATATCTTAAAATTATCTTTCTAATTTAATAAGAATCACATGATTCTGATATTGGATGGAAATATTATAGTCAAAATACCATACATGTATATAATGGACAAAAACTCCATGCCGCGGAACAAATTTCCATGCCACTGCATAGAATTTCCATGCAGCAACTCAACATTTCCATGCTGCAGCACAAAAATTTCATGTTGTGGCATGGAACTTGACATGTGCAAATTTTCAACAAGGTAGCAATTCCATGTTGCGGTATAGAATTTCCATGTCGCAGCATAATGTTGGTGACAGTTTTTCAGATTTTGAGGATCTTGCTTGTTGCACACCAAAGATAAACCCTAATGAAGATGATATAAAATGAAGTTTTAGCACATCTTTGGAGAATTTTTAGCAAGGTTTGAAGGTAGAAAAATAGGAAAGGGAAGGAGATATAGAAGATTGAAGAGGAAATCTTCTTGCAAAAAGGAAGAGGGAGCTAACAAGAGTGCAAAGTGCATAAAATACTATATGGAGAAGCTTATCTCTTAATCTTTCTTTATTCTTTTTCAGTCATTTTCCTTTGTTAATCATGTTCAAGATATTCTCTATTATTTTTCTTAATTCCATCATGAGCTAAGTACTTTAATCTATGGGAATGATATAGGCAGATAATGAGTATTTGGTTTCATTATATTTAATGCATTTCTTTGTTTATTCATCATCTATGTTGAGTTTTTAATCTAATTTTAATGCTTGTGGAAGAATGTTATCCCTTTCAATATGATTTGTAATTTGATTTAAGGCTGAGAGGCAATAATCGAATCAAACTAAGATTAACCACCATAAGATGATCATGATGATAAGGATATCTATGAAACTTATGCAATGTTATTGGTTTCTTGATTTTAATGCATCTTGATTGGTTTCTAATTTTCATAGAGATGTAGAAAATTATCTAATTGAGATAGGTTTTTATGAATTGAGAAAGAATAGCAATCAACTAAGAGAAACTTGTGGTCAACATAGGAGCAAACTATTGAGTGTTAAACTAATGAAACTAAATATAATTAATCTGATGAAATTGGAAACCCCTAGATGTTTTAATCATTATCTCTTTATATTTATCCATAATCCACATCATTGCTAGAGTTTATTAATCTAAATCTTTTCTATTTACATTCACATATCACAATTTAACCTTCAAACAGAATTTAAAGTTAGAGTGGTTAGTACTTGGCATACATACATCCTCGTGGGAATGATATCTCATTCACTCTTTATTGCTTATTTGCGACATGTGCACTTGCATTAAGGAAAATCCACAATAATACTGTTCGTTGAGGGATTAAAGCATAACCTTCTGAGTGTTACTCAGTTTTATGATATTAGTTATAAAGTTATATTTGAATCTCACATTTATTTAGTCCTAGATCAACATAACTTAGTTATAGTTCTAGGCAAAAGACATGGAAATGTGTACATAGTAGACTTATTTAATATCCAAGCTATGTGTCTTGTTAGTCATGATGAGTCCCTACTATAGTATAAAAGATTTGGATATGCCAACGAAGATATGATAGAAACACTATACCAAAAGGATCTTATAGTTGGATTACCCAAACTAAAATATGACAAAGCACAGTTATGTGATGCCTACATGAGAGAAAAGCATGTAAAAGAGTCTTTTAAGCCAAACGGAGAAGTATACACAATTAAGCCACTTCAATTGTTACACATAGATTTAGTGGGACTAATGAGAACTAGAAGTCTTGGAGGGAAATATTATACATATGTCATTGTTGATGACTATAGTAGATATACCTAAGTAATGTTTCTTACATCTAAAGATGATGCTTTTTTATTCTTTGAGGTATTTTCTAAGCGTGTGCAGAATGAACAAAGTTCTCATATTATTTACATTAGGAGTGATCATGGTGGAGAGTTTGAAAACCATAAATTCACAGCTTATTGTGAAAATAATGATATTTTTCAAACTTTCTCTACACCAAGAACACCCCAATAGAATGAAATAACAGAGAGAAAAAACAGAACCTTATAAGAAATGGCAAGGACCATGTTGAGTGAATATAATATACCATAATATTTTTGGGCTAAAGCTATAAATACTGCTTATTTCATTATCAATAAAATTCATACTAGGCCTATACTCAACAAAATTCCATTTGAGTTGTATTATGCTAAGAAGCCTAACATACCATTTTTTCATACTTTTGGCTATACATGTTATATTCTTAACAATGGAAAGGGAAACCTTGAAAATTTTGATGGAAAATTTGATAAAGGAATATTCCTTGGGTATTCCATTATTAGCAAAGTATTTAGAATTTATAATTTAAGTAGTAGAGCTATAGAAGAGTTTGGTCATGTTAAGTTTAATGAATCTACTAATTGCTTGAAAAGATCAAAGGATTTTGATGATGAAGCAAACATACTTAGAACAATGTGGAGAGGATGAGCTTGCAAAATCAAGATAAAAAAACTCGACAAACAGAAAAAGCAAAGGATGGAGTGGATAGACAGTTTGAATCATCCACTAGTGAGGTAAATGAGGAAGGTAACTCTTCTCTTCTTAGAGATTGGAGATTCATGCATGATCATGCTAAAAACTAAGTAATTGATGATGTGTATGATAGAGTTAAGACTAGATCATCTTATCACCAAATATGTGGTAATTTTACCTTCATTTCTCAAATAGAGCCAACTTGCATAGATCATGCATTAGAAGGTGAGAATTGGATTTTAGCTATGCAAGAAGAATTGAACTAAATTTAAAAAAATGAAGTGTAGACTTTAGTTCGAAGACCAAACCATCAATCTATTATAGGAACCAAATTGGTCTTTAGAAACAAACTTAATGAATTTGGATTAGTTGTGAGGAACAATGTAAGATTAGTAGCAAAGGGGTACTGTCAAGAAGAAGTGATAGATAAGCCCCTATTGCTAGGATAAAAGTCATAAGAATGTTATTGGCATTTGCATCTTTCATGAATTTTAAACTTTACCAAATGGATGTCAAATCTGCATTTTCGAATGGTTTCATTAATGAAGAAGTTTGTGTAGAACAACTCCCTAGGTTTGAAGACCCTCATGATCCCAACCATGTCTTCAAACTTAAGAAAGCCCTTTATGGATTAAAGTAAGCTTCTAGATTATGTTATAAGAGGCTAAGTAGATTTGTGATTCAGAAAGGATTCTCAAGGGGTAAAGTAAATACCACATTCTTCATTAAGCATGTTATGAACGATATTCTTATTATGCAAATCTATATCGATGACATTGTACTTGGATTTACTAAAGAAAATATTTGTCAAGAGTTTTCTAAGTTGATGCAGGGAGAATTTAAAATGAGTTTGGTTGAAGAATTGAACTTCTTATTGGGACTATAAGTAAAATAGATAAAAGAAGGAATCTTCATCCACGAAACTAAATACATAAGAGAACTGCTAAAGATATTTAATCTTAAAGATGGAAGAAAATATAAAACTCCAGTAAGCACTTCCATCAAATTAGACAAGGACATAAAAGGTAAATTTATTTACTAAAAGCTTTATCGAAGCATGATAGGATCTCTACTATATCATACTACTAGTAAACTAGACATTATATTTAGTATATACATGTGTGCTAGATTTCAATCAGATCCTAGAGAATCACATCTTATTTATTAAAAAAATCTTTAGATTCTTCTTAGACACTCCAAACCTTGGATTATGGTATCCAAAAGGTTCAGATTTTGAGTTAGTTGGGTATTCTAATGCTGGTTTGGCTAGTTATGGAGTGGATAGGAAGAGTACCTTAGGGACTTATCAGTTTCTTGGAAGCATAATTATATCATGTTCTCTATGAAGTAGAAATTTGTTGCACTATTAACTGTTGAGGCCAAATATGTTTTAGCTACAAGTTATTGTGCACAAAATCTTTAGATAAAACAATAGTTTGGTGACTATGATTTGAAATTTGTTGACACACCCATTCGATGTGACAATCCTAGTACTATAAATCTGACCAAGAATCTTATTATGCATTCTAAATCTAAGCATATAGAAATCAAGCACCATTTCATTAGAGATCTTATCCAGAATCACAATGTTTATTTAAAGTTTGTACCAACTGAAAAATAGTTAGCAGGCATTTTTACTAAATCACTCCTAAAGGAGAGATTTTATATTATTAGGATGGAATTAGGAGTGATGGATCCATTTGTATAATGAAGATATTTTGATCATCACTTTATGATTGCATTCATATGACCTGAATAAACACTTTAATCGTTGAATGCCATATATGTGCGTATGTTGTTCTAGTTAGAATATTTCAAACATAGCTATTAAGGACACAATCTTAGACTTGACAAAACTTTACATCATAATATCCTTCTCATGTTGGAAATCCTATTTCCAGACACAACCATTCATGTCCAAAATAACAATTCCAGACTTTGCAATGTACTGTTTTCATACACAATTCTTCATATCTGAAATTATAATTCTGTACTCAGATATGTCATTCTTATGTTCAAAACTTCAAGTCCTATTGACTATCTTCTTAAAACACTTAAACCCCCATTTCCGAGACTAAGTCTCATTTTCTCACAAGAATTAGAACATTCTTAGCTGGCATTTTTATCCTTGACCAACTTTAGCAAACATTTATTAAAGATTTCATCGAGAATATACTAGAACCTTGTAGAAACCCCCCAGCAACTGCCCTAATGTTAGCAACAATGTCTATATAACTCATATCTATCCATTCGGTACTAAGGTAAGAGTGAAAAAAGAGAGAGAACTCACTCTGTACAATAGAGATCATGAGTAGAGATAGAAAAGTGTGTGCAGAAGAGAATTCATTAAAGGGAAGCAAAGTAGACAGAGTAGTTGTTAAGATGTCTTGTAATAGAAATAGTTCTTCTGTTGGATTTGCTAGATTTCGTGATGTTTTTAAAGAAGAAGATAAGGAGCTTGAATGGATATCTACAAGAAATATCATGTTCTTTGAAGATTATGAAGATCATTTATATGTAAGTCCAAAGGCCACATATTCTAGGTTACAACCTTTTAAGGCCAAAGACTAGGAGGGAGAAGCAACACTAGAAACAACTATACAAAACTTTAGGTCCTCTGATATGACCTTCAAACATGACAGACGCATGCCTATGCATGATTCCAAATATTTTGATGGATCATAATTGGTCTCCATCATAATCTCTTTGATTCCACTTTGTCTTCCATCCATCCCATCTCTGCTACAACCTTTCACTATTAGATTAGTATTTTGCTTATATTGAAATATATTGAGTGTGTCTTTATTTGCAACTCTATTTATACTTAAATACAATGAAATAAAATTTCTTTTTGTACTAATTCTGTGTATTTCATTGGATGCTTTCCATTATACCTTTTTGATAATTGAAAAAAGGGGGAGAATAAGTAAAAAGGGAGAATGACTCATATGTTTAGCAAAAGGAGGAAAATAAGTTTTACGTTTATATGGGAAGAACACTATGTTATCTGTATGCTTGTATGATTCGAACCCAGTGCACTCACTTAGGTGGAGAATTCACTAAGCCAGGGAGAGCTATACTATATATAATTTATCCATATTTAGTTCCCATGTGTGTTCATGTTTTACCTATTTGAAAGGTAATTCACTCAGATATTTTGTCATCATCAAAAAAGGAGAGATTGTTGAACCAAACCTCTTTACTAGGTTTGATTTTGATGATGAACATATCTAACCAGCTAAGTTTTGATAATGAGCAAAAGCACATAAGTGAAAGTTTAAGCTACTAATCAATATTTTCTAAATGTACAGTAACGAATAATATATCAAGTAAATAACATAAGTGGACAGAGCATAGAAGACTATATCAGAGATAAGATCCACTAACTTATGAGAAAGAAAATATAAATGCTCAAATGTGAAAGAATGACACTAAAACATTGAAGAAAGTGTGTGAAATAACTTCCTAATCTGTCTCAAAGCACTACCAAAGTAACTTAGACAAGCGCCCAAACTCAGAAACAAGGCTTCAAAATGGAGAAAATGTTGGGATTATTATGCATGATTTTGATAACAAAAAAACTTGACTTAAAGCTTAGTTTAAGGTAATGATGCTTTTAATATAAGAAACTTGAAATATGCTTGGATCGTGCACTCTTTGTTAAAGTTACCATTTATACAAGCATATTACACAAATTGTTTTACGGAATGAAATTTATCATGATCCATAGTGCATTAACCTTGTTTATCATGTGTTGGGTCATAGATATATTTTTACTTAAACATAAGCATGCATGTATTTTATGGAGTTATCATCTTAAGCCTTTACTAAAAACATGATACGTGAGCGTAAGAAAATCATAATGGATAAGCACATCCTAATAAACATGCTTTATGTGAGTAAAAGCTTTTATCCATACCCTACAACTTGAGAAAATCATAATGGATAAACACGTCCAAATAAGCATATTTTATAGACCTACTTCATTAAATTTATCCTTGTTCAAAGCATGATTCAAATTAATTATCCATGCTTGAAAACCTACAAAAATTATGTGGATAAATGTGCTTTGATTAAAGTCAAAGTTTCACAAGTGACAAAGTACAGAAATGTTGAGTGCAGAACCACAGCCACTTGCTGCAGCCGCCTGTCATCCACAGATGAAATTCTTCATCAAAAGAAGCTGCTTGCTAGTTCACCTACCGCCTGCCAATATCACTTGTGTGGCAGTCACTTAGCGTAGCCACTTACGATACCGCCTATGAGTGGACAACAAGGTGGATACAAGAGTTTTTGCAAACATCTGACCAAAGTCGCATGGAGCAGCTGCCTGCCATATCACCTAGTGGATAGTCGCTTGACACAGCTACCTGCCACTACTGCCTATCGACTCCTAACATTCAAAAATCTGAATGTTACAAACCTCGAAGTTACTTTCCGCTCCTTCCAACAATCATATTTTTGAAGTTCTATTTAAGAGGAAGCTAAAGGACAATTCAAGGTTGAAGAAGCAAAGGGATTGAGCTTGAAACTTTCCACAAATCCTTGCATCCCTAGGTCAAGAGCTTCAAAGTTGAAATATCATTCAAAGGCTTCATTTTTATGTATTCATTCATGACCTACTTCTTCCACATATCCAATGGAGATCTTGTATGCTACAAAGAGTTACTCAAAGATCAAGTCTTCCAAGAGATTACCAAGGAGCTTGAGTGTTTTAACTAACAAAGACAAATCAACTAATAGGAATCCCACTTAAGTCCTCCAAGTGTTTTTCCTCCAAGTGCTGCCAAGATCAAAGAGCTTTAATGCCACATCAACACCACATCAAGGGAGTTCAAAATCACTATTATGTGCTTATTGTGTCATCATTTATTTTTGTGCTTTAACTTGTTGGAATCCCATAGGATGGCTTAATCAAAGAGGTGAGGGGTGAATTGGGTAAATAAAAATTCATTGCATAACCCCTGTTAGATCATTTGCCTCTTTTCGTGCTTGTGTGTGATGTGGCATGAGATGAATAATAGAAATAAAAAGATGCATGATGAATAAAATAAATGAACAAACACACACACATTGTGCCTTGGGTTGCACTATACCCCGTACAATGTAATATATAGGTGTCCTTGATACTTCTTTTGGATTCTAGCTCCAGAGGGCATACTCAAGTATCCTCGACACTTCTTCTGGTTTTACAAATTCATAAGGAAACTCACCCATTTCAAAGATCATAGGCAAACTTGGTAGTTTTCTCGAGCTCACTACCAACTCACTAGTTTCAAAGCTTACTAGTAAACTTAATAGTTTTCGAGAGATGACCAACAAATCATTACAATGTGGTTTATCAAGTTTACCACAAACTCCTTGGTTTTTAGATTAACCAGAAAACTATTGCACATTTAAGCATAGGGGAAGATATGATCTTTTTCAGCTCTATAAATACATAAAGATCTTCCTAAAATGTAAAGATAATGGCCATATAGATAAGCAGATTTAAGCTCATGAAAAATAGATGACAATTTAAGCTCTTGGCCATGGGTGGAAGAATTTTCATCACATTTATAATGGGTTCCTTCACTACCTCTGAATCATCTTGATTCTTCTCTTTAAATAGCTTCTTCAGAATCTCAACTATTGGAGATGGGAGTCAATTAATGCAGAGACGAGAGCAACATTGAATGAATAAGACCATTTGAATTTTTTGCTATTGAAGTCCAGGTTTTTTTGTTTTGTCTCAAACTGCTACAATGCCAATTAAAGAGAAGGATGAGTTGTGATAAATGTGTTCCTTATTTAACTCATCACAGCATTGAAAATCTTTTCAGCACCGCTTATTATGAGAAATGGTGACTAGTATGAGTTTGCACGATGTCGGCCCATGTGTAGATGTCATTTGTATAAGCAATCATGTAAGTCATGGTCTTTGTCTGCATTAGTCTGCCAGAAGTTGTAGATGAACTCTCCCAGGGTTTTTCTATTAATTGAACTTCCATAAGAATGATTACCTGTTAAGTGGCAGATGAACTTTAATGCATATGAAGTTATATTAACTAATAGACAGACACTTCCTTGTCTGCCACAATTCTTCCAGAAGATTATTTGTTGATTGATCCTTCATGTATATGCTTTGTCTGTTGAAGATAACAGATTAACTTTGAATTGTGCTGACCAAGATGAGTTGATTGATTGACAAATAGTTCCCTTAATACGAATAGACGATATAGGATATGCTTCCTTTGTTCTTTGTCATATGTTGGAGGTGACAGATGAAGTTTGTTTAGTCTTGCACTAACAGATGAAGTGAGATCTTCTTGTTTTGTTCCTTGTTATCTGTTGAAAGTGATAGACAAAGCTAACTTTAACTTAATCAAACAGACGAAGTGTGGCGTTCATTTGGTGTAAGCAATAGACGTAGTGTGTTCTGCTTTGTCTTGGATAGAATACTTTGCATATTGCATTTGTTTGTCGTAAGTTGTATACGATCATGCCTTTGTCTGTCGCAGCCCAATTCGATCTAAGTAGCTCTTTGTCTATTCGACTTTATCTATGCTCACCGTGCTGCATTTACTTCATCTTCTGCTTTAGCTAAACTTTGTCTATTGTAATAGACAACCTTTTAATCCAAAGACAAGACAAAATTCTTCAGCTTTTTTGCATACTTCGAGCAACAAAAGGAGTTTGTTCTAACAACTTCCTTGTCTATTCAATTTTGATTTGTCTATCTTGGCTTAGCTGAAGTTGCACTTCCTTTTATATTTATATTGTCATTTTATCCTTAGATGAATCCAATCTTGTCACTTTTTGTATTGTTATCTAGGCAACGATTATCTTCTTTCTTTCTCTGTCTAAGTACTTGATGGAGCTTCTCCTTCTTTATTAATCTCAGACAGGCTTTGTCTGGTCGATGTAGATAGTTTGAATTACTCGAACAATGTTATGCTTCTTTGGCCATTGCTTCGTCTTTAACTTCATTGCTTCGTCTTTAACTTCTTTCTCTGCCAAGCCATGAGTTGTTTCTTCATCCTTGTGCTTTATCTTGGATAGACTTTGATCAAATCAAGTAGATAGTCCACAACTTAAGCTCTCTGATCATGGCTTCTCTTTTATCTTCTTAGTTTTTTGTCTATTGATATTTTCTCCTTGAGACTGATAGACAATGCAAGCTCATTGTAGCACTCCTTTGAAGTCTTGTTTTTCTCCCATACTTTTGTTCGTGGAAACTTATCTTAGACAACTGCAACATTTTGGTGTTTATCTCCAAACCTTCTATTTTCTTCTTCTTCTTCTTCCATGATTCTCATCAGTTCAACTCTTTTGAAACATAGCAAATGATTTCTTGCAGACGATCATTATCTTGCAGTTGAACATTTCTACCCTTGCTACGTTGTTATCTTTCATATATAATATCATAATATATTTTATCCTCACGTGTTTATAGCATTTTATAAAGCAAGAATAATATAAACTTTCATTGAATATATAATATGAAAGCTTAAGTAATTATGGTTATAGTATTAGTAAGTTTATGCAGTGAAAGTTAATTTATATTTTTTGTGTGTGCACTATAAAACGAAGTTTGTATGCTTTGTTTAATCAATGATTCTTGGTTAATTGTTATTGATTTATAACCATATATATAATCATTAGAGATTTAAGCATACAAGTTTCTTAATTTAATAGAAGTTTTGTTATCATCAAAATTATATATAGTGTAATGCTAACATAACTGTGTGTACTCATCAACCTAGACAGAGGCATATCATTATGTATAAAATACATATAAAGGTAGAGTTTCTAGTTAGCTGATGAAACTAGAGTTATGCCCCTGGTGCTAGAATCTAAAAGAGTGCTAGGAGCACTAGTTATGCCCCTTGGAGCTAAAATTTAGAGGGAGTGTTGGGAGCACTAATTATGCCCTTTGGAGTTAGAATCCAGAAAATTATTGGGAATACTGGTTTATGCCCCTAAAGCTGGAATCTAGAAGAGTACTGGGAGCAATACTTGTATTTCTACTATTAAATATAGTGGAACCCAAGACACAAGGTGTGTGTGTTCTTGGAAGAGTGGATGTAAGGACAAGGTGCCTGAATCACTATAAAAATCTTATTATTTATGTACTCTACTATTTGTGCGCTTTATTATTCATCTCATATTGCATTGTACACAAGCATGAAAAAAGAGAAATTGATTTCATAGGGGTTAAGTAATAATTTTTATAGACCTAATTTATCCCTCCCCTCTTGGGTTAAGCTATTTTATGTGAATCAACAGAAAGCAATCTAAGTTTCGGACTTAAGCAAAGAGTCAGACATTGAAGAAGCAAGTTTGGATACCGCGTGACCATTCTCGGAAATAGAATCTAGACTTAGACACTATTGAAAATTGAAGAAAGAAACCAAGTATGTCTAGAAGTCCAAGTCAAAAAATCTTAAGTGTTAAATCTAGGACATCACTATTGTTGAAGAGGCATGTCTGAAATATTAACTTCGAGTATAGCCATAAGTCAATTGTGCAACCAAATGCAACTAATGCTAGTCCAAGTTCAAAATATTAACTTCGGACATTATTCATTTACGAACATGGTAACTCATTTTCGGACATAGGTAAATAAAGTCTATTGCAAGTTAAGCGCTAGTCCAAGTTTGAAATATTAACTTTGGACATGGCTATTTATTTTCGAACATGGCGATTCATTTTCAAACATAGCCAAGTGCAATCCATTCCAAGCTGAACAACTCAACACATCCAAGATCATAATTCTAAATATGAAAACTAAACTCGAAAATGGCCAAATAAACTGTAGACATGAGAACCCACGATAGAGCTTCAACGGGTTGAAAATCCTATTGATTCGCTCACATATAATGAACATCGTCTCCTCCAATGGGCAGAATTTGAACCTAATTATAAAAGAAGTAAAGAGAGGTCATTCAAAAAATTTAGAAACTTAGAGAAGCTTTTTAAAAAACATTTACTCTTAGACATTAAAGTTTTTCTTCCAACTCTACATCACAAAAATGCCAATCTGCATTCAAAAGAATATTCTCTACAAGAGCTTAAGGGAGTCTGTTATTCAATATTTATTATAATACATTTATTTTTGCTGCATTTAATTATGTACAAACTTAGCTTGTGTAAGAGACATTTCTTATTATACATCTTTCATTGATAAGGATAGCAAGCAAGGGGCTTGCTGATCTTGTATAAGTTTGTTGATGAACTTTGAAAACCAACTTGTATAAGTTTGTTAGTAAGCTTTGAAAATCAACTTGTATAAGTTTGTTGATGAGCTTTCAAGACCAACTTGTATAAGTTGTTGGTGAGCTTATAAAACTAACAAGTGTTTAATGGAATTTGAGTGTAGCAAGAGAGGCTGACTCGGAGAGTAAAGTAGATACTGTATTAGGCAGAACCACTACAAAAATACTTATGTACTTTATGCTACATGATTGATTTCTCTTTATTTTTAACACTTTGATTTTATAATTGGCCAAAACTTTAAAAGATTAATGCCCCTTCCCCTCTTGAGCTACCTTAGATCGGGACCAATACCCTCTTAAGCTACTACTTAAACAGGACCAACAACTTTAATACTTCAAGGGGTTTAAGTAGAAATTTTTAATAGCTCAATTCATTGCTTCCTTCTTGGGTTTTTGCATAACCTACAGAACCATCATAACGTACTTACATTCCAAGCATATTTGACTACATTTCAAGCTTCCTAAATAACAAGCGTCATTAGCATAAAATAAGTTAAAGATAAATTTTATTGTCATCAAAATCATACACATAATCCTAACATAAACTACGCGAGCCTCCCAACAAAGCTAACAGAAATCCTATCTGAATACAAAAAATAAAAGGTAGTTTCATTATGGTGATTCATATACCAGCTACCTATTCTAGAACTTCTAGTTTCAATCAGAGCATATAAATCCATAAATGGATTTGTATGTATATCCACTTTAGTCGTGCTTATCGTTTCTCAAATGGAAAAAAAGTATCTTTCTTCTGGGAACTTGGTCAACTAGAAATTCTTATGTTCCCAATTCTTCATCCACCGATGTAGAAAATGCTCTAGTTTTCCATTATCATATGAAGTTGAAAAGTTACTTGGCAATAGTTCAGCACAAAGTGATTCATCATGCTTAAACATGAGTCAATTGTTCATTAGGGACTATTTATAGATCATCAAATTCCCACAGATGTAATGAGAAGTGGGTCCATGTAAATGATCAAGACCTCACAAACAACAATGCTCCTTGCCCATATGGAGTTTGGGACAAAAAGGTGATTCTTGTGTGAACTATATCTTCTTCATGTTAGTTGACCTACATCGCACCATTACTGCTGGGGTGGGGCTTGGCCTCCAAATTGTATGTGGGATGAGTTTTTGCCTCATACAACTAGGCTGAAGACCAGGGGAAGTTTAGGAGAGATGGGGAGACACAGCAGCTGCCGGTAGGGATGGATAGGAAACGGGTTGGGGATAAGCTTGTGAAGAAACTTGCTTCTTCGCGCCACCCCCCCCCCCTCCTAAAAAAAAGACCCTAATAGCACTTCACATTCTTTCCATCCCATCCCATCCCATTACAAGATAGGCGGCTAATACTAATCTAATAAGTAATCATCGTCTGACCAATCAGCTTGGACACCAGATTGCTTGTGCCTACCCATGTCGTCTCACCCTAAGTGGAATGGCTCCGGTTAGTTATGCTGCACCTTGACCCAAGTCCTCACATCTACCTTTCTCTATGTTGTGTGCAAATCCCATCCATTTCGAGGCCAAAAAGCCGTATCACCTCTCTCTAGTAAGTTGAGCTCACATTTTTTGTCTAGCTTTGCCAACACAACATTAGGGTCATCCCCGTCATTCTATGCTGACCATGATCGAGGCTAGCTTTTTAGGAAGCCCATTCCTACAGCACTCATGGCCTGGCTGGCCTGCTACTAGAGAAAGTTGATGGGAAGAAAGGCCCCAAGGCCAAGTTCACCCTAAGAGATTTACCCTAGTATTACTTTGAAGGAGAAGAGAGGAAATTTAAATTCTATACCTCCATGTTAGGTAGACCTGTATACATACCTAGGAAGATAAACTCAAACTTCCTAGATAGTTATCGATCCAATATAAGGGCAATGATAAACTTCCAAGGATGGTCTGAACTCCTAGATTATGATGTTACAATCAATAAGAACTAGTGTGGATTTCTATTTCAACTAGAGACCAAGGGAGCATGCCTTTTTTCTGAAAGGAGTGGACATGTATTTTGGCACAAGCATCACTACTCATCAGCAATCTTTAGAGCAGATATTGGGAGTTCCAACAGTAAAGGAGGATGATGATATTGAAGAAGATGAAATATTCAAATAACTATCTCTAGGAGCCATGGGGATAGAGTTTACATCTGCACATAAAGTAATAAGTGCTAAGGATTTATCTATAGAGCATTGGATGCTTAAGAAGGTTCTAAAGGCCTCACTTGTTCCAAAGTAAGGAGCAACTAAAATTGTTAACAACTTTGAAGGCAACATTCCTTGGGAAATAGCTAATTTTAAGAACGTGATCATGTAGCGCCCTACGGTATGTGACTAACCAAGGTATTTTTAGCATTTTAATGTGGCCACTCAAGGAGAGTTTGCATCATATATGACTACTCATAAGAAGGACTAGGCAGGGAAAACCTTACAGAGAGGATGAAAATTCAAAGAACCAAAGAGAAATGGAAGAAGAAGAAGAGACAAAGGAAGAGGAAGAGGAGAGGGCACCCTCCTAGGGTGAGGAGGAGATGGAGAGGAGAAGGAGAAGATCAAGAGGGGGTAGGCCCATTGAAAAGCAAACTACATCTTCATAAGATCGACCTATAGTTCTAACCCCTAGACCTTCTTCAACCTTTACTAGCCTATATGAGGAGGTTAGAGAGCTCAAAGGGGAGGTCTAGTTGATTAAATCAAACCAACTCCTCATGATGAGGGATCAGAGTCATATCAGGCAGCAGTTTGATATACTGCTATCACATTTTGGTCTTCCTTGCCCCACTCCTACTATAATACATTAGTCCTTAGAGGCCTGAAATCTAGTTGATCCTATTTCTTCCAGTGTTCTAGCTGCTCCTATTAATCTCGAGATTACATTCACATTTCCTAAGCTATTCACTTCACAAATTACCACCACTTAGGAGGAGTCTACATCTCCTATGATTTCCATAGATCCTACAGTTCCTCAGGATTCCACCTCTTTGACTGCGGATGTTTGACAAAAAGGGGGAGTGTTAGTGGTGTAGTTGGTTAGGGGAAGAGTTTGTGTAGGTTTCTGATGTATATTTTTCACTTTCTATGATGATTTACCTTTAGAGAAACTTATAGTGAGGACTAATATGTATTTTTTTATGCATATTATGGATGTGTGATATGTATTTTGAAAACTTCTTGATGTACATTTTGAAAAATTTACTTGAGACGTATGATTTGGCCTCATGATTTGATAATGGTTTGGTTTAGATAAATTAATATGAGTTTATGCATTATACATGCATTGATTATTATGAGGTGAAACTTGTTACTTGGTTTGAAATGCCTAAGTTAATATTTGATTGCTTTGGACTTAAACTTGGATTATATGAGCTCATAATTTAGTAACTGAATTGGTTTGGATTGAATTGATAATGGACATATGTATTCTAAAAATGTCATTTGGTATATGAATGTATAAGGATTAATGACATTTGTCACATTTTGATATGAGTTGATGAATTTAAACAATGGCTTTATGAGATGAAATTCAATGGATAAAACATTTGCTAGCCTACCTATAAATTGTTGTATCTAAATGAGAAATATTTATTTGTCAAACTTAAATCAGTTTGAAATCATGATTTGATAAAAATATTTGAGTTTGAATGAAATTAAACATTATTATAGTCCTAAGGAATTTGTTAAACTTGTTTGGAAAATCTCAAGGTTTAAGATCTCAAATATAAATTCATTCGGTAGAAAGATCTTCTATAAACTTTGATATTTGTACATGATTAAGGCTATAAGTGAGATTATCAATTACTAGAGATCATGTAGAATGGTTGAATGAATATGTGCTTAAATGATGACAATGCTCTATGTTACAAATAATCTTAAGATTGATGAAATTCATATTTCTCCCATGACTTGATGCACAAATGGAATGATAGTGTTTGATTGTATACATCTTGAAAATGATGGGATGATTCAAAATAACACTGTGAAATACAAAAGATAAAGTTTTCTTCCAAAAAGCTTCTACTCCATTGCGCGTTAACACTGCTCAAAGCTATAAGCTTCATCAACTTCAACTTCAAGGAGTTCAAAACTCAGTGCTTTATTTAGTAAACACTATATTCTTTTGTAAATTTGTATTTTATACAATTCAGCCTAAGCAAGGGGAAAACTATTGTACAAGATCTTTTATTTATTTTGGTTTTTGCAAGCAGGGAGCTTGTAGTATAGAGGTTGATTTCTACAAGTAAGAAAACTTATACTGTCCCTAAGAGTTAGTCGGTGAGCTCTCAAAAACCAATGTGTAGTTGAAAAGTATTGTGATTAGTGGAATGTACTACAATAAAAGAGACAATTTAAAGAAGTGAAGTAGGAACCTAACTTAGGCTGAATCATTATAAAAATTATGTATTCTACCTTATGATCTCCTTCAAATCTTTTGTTATCATAGTTGTCATTATTTGGAGAAAGAATTACAAAATTCAATTCACCACCCAACACCCCCCTCCCACTTCAGCTACCATCCAATTGGTGGCCAAAACTTTTCTCCTAAAGTGAACTAGTTGCTTAATTTAACTTTTTACTTAATTAGTCTAGTGATTCATGAAATTCAATTTGGTTCTATATGGAAATCTTTAACCATAATGAATCAAGATAAGTTTAGTATTGGTTCATATCAAAATTGTAGAACCATCTAATCTAATTTAGTTTGGTTAACATTAGTCAAAGATTCAACCTGCCAAGTGGGTATGGATAAAAAAAGGAGTTAGGCTAAAATTGTTTCTTTTTATAGTTTTCTTAGATTAAGGTCACTTGGGTTTTAAGATGTCAACCCGTCCTAACTTGATTTGCAATTCATTTCACATTTGTTCAACCCAAAATCTCTGAGTAACCACATGCTTTCCCAACTTGGTCATGTATGTTTGTGTTTGGGTTGACCTAATCTAGGTACATTCCAAAAGTATGCAAGGATTTTTGCATATTGGTATCTTAAATATAATAGCATAATATTTTTGTACTTTTTTATCCATAACTTTCAATTTTGCATAGAATAGCTCAAGTTTTGATAAAAATTGCATGCAAGGTACCTCTATCATAATAACACTCTTTCCAAATAAAATTAAATGATAAAAATAACCTTACTCTTCAATTAGCTTAACCTAAGTAAATGCATTTGGCAATTGTCATTCAATATAGCCATTCAACAAACAACCTTAACCCACCGCATCTAATCCATCTAATGAATTTTTGGATGAGCTAAATATGGGATTCAATTCACCCATGTCATTTGTGACGGGGTTCCCTCATTCTTTGGTATAGTTTTGGTATAAAGTATGACTTTTCCCGCTTTCATGATAATGAAAGATGAGAAAAGTGAAGCTTTGAGTAGCAACAATTGTGACAAGCTGAGTAAAATGGAGAGGAAAAGGAACCGAACCCATTTGCCTCTCTTGTGCTGTCCAAGAAGTGTTTCCTCAAACCCATTCTTTCTTCATGCCCAAATTATGTTTCCAAATGTACCCCTACTAACTTTTCAAATTTTTCTAATTGCCATTTCTACAAAACTCAATTTTCAAAAAAGTGGTTGCTTCCAAACCCTTTGAAGTAATTGGGTATTTGGAGACAAAGATTATTTTTGTCATTTATAAATTTTTTTGAAATGGCATTAAGTAATTTTATGATGGAGGTGACTTGTGCACAAATTATGCTAAACCTTGAACAATTTTAACAAAATCGAAAGTTGTGGGGCTAAAGGTAAAAAGAAAAACACTATATTTGAATTACTAACATACAAAAATTTCAAGTATGCATATAATTTCAAGACATCTAAAGTTATTAATAGTTTCTAGTAGGGTTACAAATTAGGTTGGCACAACGCAAACCTGAACAATCTCGACTTGCATTTTAGGTAGGGTTGGAACCCTATTTTTGACCTGTAGGATCAGTTATATTAAAAAATGCAACTTGATTTGAAAATAGGGTTAGGGTTGGGTTACTATTATTATAACTTGACTAACCAGACCCGAATCATTTTGATAAATTAATACAAAAATATACATTTAATCTTTGATCAACTATATATTGTTTCAAATAAAATTACAAACCTAGCTCAAATTATTATAAATATAAGTAAAATTTTAAAATTAAAAATTATTTTTATTTCTTTCCAGTGAAAGCTAGATTACCTTAAACTTCCCTTTAATACATGAATTCTTGTATATTTGTTTATAAGATTAATATGTCAACATTTATTCTTTATAAGCAGTATAATATAATTAATTAATATTTTAAATAGACCAAATGTGTATATAAAAGATATAAATTCAAATTGTTGATTCGAAGTTGATCCAAATTCAATCCAAATTTTAGAAGTTTAGGTAAGGGTTGGGTTTACTTTAACCTGACCTCATATGCAAATAAGGTTAAATTAAAGTTTCTATAAATAAATTACAAACCTAGCTCAAATTATTATAAATATAAGTAAAATTTTAAAATTAAAAATTATTTTTATTTCTTTCCAGTGAAAGCTAGATTACCTTAAACTTCCCTTTAATACATGAATTCTTGTATATTTGTTTATAAGATTAATATGTCAACATTTATTCTTTATAAGCAGTATAATATAATTAATTAATATTTTAAATAGACCAAATGTGTATATAAAAGATATAAATTCAAATTGTTGATTCGAAGTTGATCCAAATTCAATCCAAATTTTAGAAGTTTAGGTAAGGGTTGGGTTTACTTTAACCTGACCTCATATGCAAATAAGGTTAAATTAAAGTTTCTATAAATAAGGTTAGTTGATCTATAAATAAGATTAAATAAAAGTTTTAATAAATAAGGTTAAAGTTGGGATGACATGGTATAGCCCAACTTCCTCCCCAACCAAGGAAGCTATAATTTCTCCATATAAAAGTTTCATCTAAAACGTCCATCCAATATTCACCTCATTAGGGTAAAATGAATTTCGATAAAACCAAAAAATATCTGTATTTGATTCTTTTCATTTCTGTATGGCATTAGTGATTAAAATCTACAGTTATCGGTCCATTTTCATTTTTTAGCACTGAAGTGGTGTAAGAAATAAAATATTTGTTAAATAATAGCTGAATGTTCTGATTTAAAGTGTTTTTGACAGTTTAGATTTCAGATTTACATTAGATCTGCGATGTAGCCTTTGGGCTCCAAGTGAAATGATGATCCAACGGGATCTGGCCCCTTCGGGATTTTGTAAAGGAATTCACTCGCGTGACAAATTAAAATTATTCGCAAAGTATTCGACAATAGAAAACATATAAACAACATCCAATCCGTTGATCAAGAGATCCGACAGAAACGAAGATCTATTGCGAAATGGCATTCACTAGCGTGACAAATTAACATTATTTACAAAATATTTGACAACAGAAAACAACAACATCCAATGCGTTGACCAAGGGCTACGAGTGAAATGAAGATCCAATGGGAAATGGCCCCTCCGCTTGAAAATTTTGCCAAGGCATTCACTCGGATGGCAAATTAAAATTATTCGTAAAATATTTGACAACAGAAAACATATAAACACCCAATCCGTTGATCAAATGCAAAATTAATAAAAGCATCTTTAAAAAAGGTATTACATGGGTCATATATCACTTTGCAAAATATCATTTTCGGGAACCGTTATATTGATCCGAAATTTCGACGCGGGGATGGACCAAACTTTTTTTCTAGACTGAGTAACGGTCCAGATCTTACACTTATTACATGCGCAGCAAAGCGCGTTTGCCTTATGCCAGCTGCCAAGACCTGCCACTCTTAATTTATAAAAAGCGAGAAGAAAAAACTGAGATTTTTCTCATTCTCAGATCCCTGTTTCTAAGCCCTAAACATACTCAAATTCCCTCAAAATCCTCTCGCATGCCTGTGTTCATAGGTGAACTCCTCCTTAGAAGCTGAATCACAGCGTTCCGATTGCACCATCCGCAGTCGAGTCAGGTCAGATCCAATTCACTTTGTATGAATCAGGTGGCATCAACTTAAAATCATTACAAGTAATACCTTCGGTTGATCATTCGATCTCTGGCTTATATAAGTCCATGTCGGAGTAAAAGTTTCTATTTTGCTAATCCAGCTCTTGACATATGGCGAATCGGATGAAGGTGGATGACAAGAACGAGAAGATCATAAGAGGGCTGCTGAAGCAGCCAGCGAATCGGAGATGCATCAATTGCAACAGTCTGGTACGTGATTTGGCCAGCTTCAGTCGCGGATGAGATTTTGTACTACGAATTAGTGGATTTTCTTGATTGTCAAATGCATTGTTGCTGATTGTTGACTGTTGGATTGTAGACTGAAGCATTTTTAAGAGGAACTGATTTTAGTGTTCAAAAAATTTCACTGGAGATATGTGAACAATTGTCTTTGCTAAACAGTACTGCTGCTTATTGAGAAGGCTTGAGATTAACTCAATTAGAGCAAAGTCTACTGAAGGATTCCTCAATCTTAATTTGGAATTGGGTTGGGTTCAGGTTTTATGAATTCAGTTTCTTAATACTAGTTTACAAGCATGTTGATATTCAGTTGAGGTTGAATTGGCTTTGCAGATGGTGGTTAGGTTTTATTCTTCTGATTAAAGCAGCTTGGGTTGCATCAATAAATAAAATGATCAAAAGATGTCAAAGTTTTATCTTTTACTTCTAGGCAAAATACGAAACTTAGAGAACTAATAAAATCATGGATATAAGGTGACCACATTTTCCTTGATGTGGAAGCTTTACAAGATCAGTGTTATATTTTGAGATTGAATCTCAAGTGGGTTACTTGTGAAATCACTATATGGAAAAAAAATGCTTTCCACGGCCTAAGAGCTACACAGTTTTCATTAACATCAATCTCACTTTTATGCTGTCTTCAACAGCCAAAAAATGGAGAATAATTTTTTTCTTTTCCGTTTTGGGGAGAGAGGGGGAATGTGGGGAGATTAAATACAGTTACCCAAAACTGTTCACTTTTACATGCAGAAGTAGTCATCGGGTGCTCCATTTTCTCAAAATCCTTTTGTGCTTCCAATTTCATGCCAAATTGTCCTTCTTTTATAAATTTATAAGTGGTGTGGCCTCTTTGCTGAAACTCTTTACTAACCACTGATAATTTCAGAAACTGTGCAGTTGCCTCAAAGTCTTTGACATTGGTCACTCATTCACTCCCTTTATCTTTTCTAGATCAACCTTAACCCCTTCCCCCAAGATTATATGACCTAAATATTGTATTTTCTGCTGTTCGAATTGGCAGTTCCTTTTACTAGCTTTTAGTTCATCTTTTCTTAAAGTCTCTATCAACATAACGAAGTGCTTCGTATGCTCTTCATTTGTACTGTAGACTAAAATTTCATCCAGAATCACTATGACAGATTTCCAGAGAAATTTTCCAAAGATATAATTCATTATTGGTTGAAGCTTGAAACATCGTTGAAGCACTAGTAAGTCCAAATGCCATTACAAAAAATTCAAAATGCTCCTAGCAATTTAAGAAAGCCATCTTTCATACATCTTCTTTGACATGGATTTGATGATATCAGGGCTTCAAAATCAATTCTAGAAAACACTCTAGATGCACTCAATTCTTCCAACCACTCATCTCTAATTGTGAGAGGATATTTATCCTTGATAGTCACCTGCTTTAGAGCCCAATTTAGAGCCCAATAATCTATTCAAAATCTCTGGCTACCATCATTCTTCTTGACTAGCAATACTGAAGATGAAGATGGCTGGTTCTGGGCTATATAATGCCTTTTTTCATCTTCTTTTTCACATATATCTGTACCTCATTCTTCTGCATATTTGGTACTGGTAAGATCACATATTAATACATGTTGTACCTGAGGCTAATGGAATTTGATAATCTGCATTCCGTTTGGTGGTATCTCCTTTGGTTCTTCAAACACATTTACAAGTCATGTTAACAACTACTGTATCCTTTCTTCTCCTGTTTCCCATTGGCTATCATTCTTCTTTTCTGTCCCTTTCTAGCATATCAAATCAAATTGATTTTTAGTGCTTTTCAATTTGGTTAGACTTTCCAAAGTGGTTGGCTTTGCTGTTCTAGATATAAACCTTGTAATTCCACTGCCTTCCCATCCAACTGAAACTTCAAGAGATTCTCTTCTAATTGTAGGTCACATCATCTGTGTTTTCCAGCCAATTCACCCTTAGAAAAATTTCTATCCCCTTCATTTTTAATAGATAGAAGCCATGGTTTTAGAAGCCATTTGAAAACCATGCCTCTGCAAATGCACCTTCATCTCTTTGCAAATAGTCTCTTAGTCAATTTGATTACCATTCATCACATGAAATTTTAAATGTAGGGATCTTACTCATGGTGTATGATGCAGATCATGATGCATCATGCCCGATTCACACATTTTGGGCTTAATCATGGAAATTATGGTTTATTTATTGAATTTGAGGAACTAAACTTGATGATTGGTTTTGATTATTATTTTAGTGTTTTATTTGGGATTTTATTTGTTACACAGTTTTTAGGGCTTTATTTTAGTTTCTATAAATAGGCAGGTTTCGTATGAGGGTTATGATCACTTATATGGATCAAGAATAATATTGCTCTCATCTTGCTTTATTTTTTTCGCTAATTTTCACTCTTTTTCTTTTTACCCTTCTTATCCCACTTGAGGATATCCTTCCTCTTTCTTCCCCTTTTCTCCTCTTTGTCCTGCATCAAATTAGTATTGAAACAAACCAAGCAACAAGCACGTGTTGGCCGTCACAATATTGTCTTGCATCGAGTTGCTATCGCACCACCATAGACAAAGAAGAAATTTCAAAAAATCTGCCCTAGCAACGTTGATTCCCAACTACACCAACTAAGTTTAGGTTTGACATTACCAGTGTCAGAAGCTTCTCCGTGGTTTTCTAATGCAATTCTGAAATCATTGCAGATTGATTCATCCTTCTAGGCTCCATATCCTCCATATCTGGTAGTGCCAATGATGCAGAATGCAATCAGGCTTTTATATTTAATTTAGGATTTATATATTTTTAACGATTTGATATTTAGTTGTGGGACGGTTTGGATTTATGTTTTATTTGTTTTATTTAGGGTTTTGCTTATATGCAATAAGTTAGAGTTTACATAATCCACATCCTTTTAGGATTAGGATTGTGTTAGAGTTTACTTTTTACTCTATAAATATATGCTGTCTTAGGGTTATGGATTATGCATTATTGAATGAAAATTGAGTTTCTTGGTATCTTCTTTACTGCTTAATATTATCTTATCTTCCCTAATTTGTTTTGATTTTACCCTTTCTTCTCTTCTTATCTCCTTGATAGGATCCTTCCTCTTTCTTTTATTTTTTCTCCCTACCTGTGCTACATTAGCCAAACTCATGTGATGTGAGCAGCTTCTTCGATTTTATTTTCTGTCTCAACTTTAATGATTAATCAGCACCAAGAGTCGTTGTTCAATGTCTACCACGCCATTGTCTTCATCTTTGGTTGCTATTCCATCTTCCTTGATCTAGTTTTAGGCATTGCACCCCTCTTTGGTCATCGTTGCCATCATCTTGACATTGGAACCCCCCAATCAATGCCTTGGTTGACTTTAATCAAGCCTTGCATCATTGCAATGTCCCTTCATGGGTTTTGAACCAACCCACTCTACTCTTCTTTGCATGAAGAAGAAGGTAGCATTATTTTCTTTTCTTCGCCTTTTCCTATTTTTGCTTTGGCCCTTTTTGTAAATGGCCCCCGACTAGTCTTTTTTCTTGACATAATCTCTTTCAAAAATAGAATTGCAAGCTGGTCAGTTGTTTGAAATTCTAAAAGCAGCCCCAATGCTAGAAATTTTATAGAATAGCCCGTACTTTGTTGGTAATTGTTGAAAAGACACTTTTCAAAATTTCAAAAAACCCCTTTCCTTTAGAAATTATAGTTTGGTACCCAAGTACTTAAGAAAGGAATTTAGAATTTCTTACAAGGTATAATCTTTCTGCTTGAACATGAATTAAGTCATTATTTGTTTAACAAGTTAGGATTGCTTTTTTGAAAAACACAATATTAGTAAAATAGGTTAATGCATTAAGATTTAGAGTTTCTTGATTATTACATATATAGGGATGATTTATTTAGGAATTTTAGATATATACTTCTTTTGTTTGCGCTTGATGTGATCATTGAGTGATCCACATAAAAATCAACTTGATGAATGGTTGAGATCATTGCTTTATCATTACTTTTACTTAGGGTTTAAGTAATGCACATCACCTTAAGATTGGTATAGTGAGGCCTTTTATTGTCTCCTATAAATAGGGAGATCTGTGTTGCATACAGTTCTTTGAAAATTTCCTTATTATTCTTCTACTTCTCCCTCAAATTCTTAATTCTTCTATTCTTCTTCCCTTTCTTCTCATCTTATCCTCTTGAGAGGATTCTTCTTGTTTCTTTTAAATTTTCTTCAGTCTTGTTCAAAATCAATTTGGTATCAAAGCCGAATCGATCCATTGCTACATTAGAGCAAATTTCACAAGTGCTTTGGTTCATCCGTGCAACCAGGGTCATGTACATAAGCTCACAATTGAAGAGCATGCAATCCATAGCTTCTACGTGTTCCTTGGATCTCACAAAATCAACTTCCACTGTCAGTAGAACTTCATCTTCAACATCTCTGGCACAAAACCTAATACCATCAAACATCAAAAGCCACTCTAAAGGCTTTCTTCCTCAGCTATGGCGGCCCACAGCATCAGAGACGAGTTCCATGGCACTTTGCACCATCTCTGGCTGCTTATGCACCCACTGAGACGTACCTCTTATTGTCGCCCTTGACAAATCTAGAGATGTGAAGTCTTCACCACTAGCCAAAGTTGCATCATCCATGAGCACCACTAGTCTTCCTTCTAGCCGTTTAGATATTTAGACATGAGATTTGACATTTCTAGAAGCTGAGCTTGAAGTTTCAGCGTGGGACTTCCATCAGTGTCCTTTCTAAGGTGGTCTGTCACCTTTGCTGGCATCGGAAACCTATAGCCAACAATTGGCCAAGGCTAAACCACCAAACAGGAACATCCTCTGGTGGGTTTGAACTTCGAACCCACCTACTGCTGAAGAGTGGTTGAGGAAGAATATTGAAGAAGGCTTTAGGATAATTTATGGAAAATTTTCAAACAAACCCTTTAACCTTTTTGTAAGAAAATAAATCTAGGGGCGACAATAACCTCATACGATTTTGATGTTGCAAAACAACACTTGTTTGAAGATTTGCAAACAGGTCCTTACTAGAAGTTTTACAAAAAAATCCTTGCACCTGCAATTTTTGCAAAACAGTCCTGTTTTCTAATAAATCACATATCAGCCCCAAATTTTTGGAATTTACAAGGCAACTTTTAAGTTTTGGAAAATTGCAATACAACTTTTCTGTTTTGTGAAAATTACAATTTTGTCTTGAGTTTTCTAAAACTTCAATAAATAAATAAATCCAGATTTACTAAAATTACAGCAAACACTCCTAATTTTAGAAAAGAGATCTATTTTGAAAAAAGAGTCTGTTTTAAAAAAATTTTTATTTTCAGAAATTAAAAAAACTTGCTTAAAAAATCTTTCTTGTGGGGGGGGGGGGGGGGGGGGGGGGGGGGGGGGGGGGGGGGGGGGGGGGGGGGGGGGGGG
>JAYJMB010011305.1:46430-97507 GCA_036873735.1 Pouteria campechiana
GGCCCCCCCCCCCCCCCCCCCCCCCCAAAAAAAAAAAAAAAAAAAAGGTTCTTTTTACAAAAGGTCCAAAATAAATAAATACCTATTTAAAAAAAAATCTTTTGAGCCAAATCAATGAGAAGACTTTCTTACCCTTCCTATAATACTTTTCACGGAGATTTTAGTGGCTATCAATCCTTAAGTGATTCAACTATAGGATGTTATGATTATGATTATATGAGTTATTTGGAAGAGCAACATGATTAGATCCCACCTTTTGCCATTGATATTCCATATTATGCTGGTAAATTAAACTATGAAGTGTTTCACAATTGGGTGCAGTACATTGAGTATTAATTTACATGTTATGATATGAGTGAAGATGAAAAACTAATATTTGCAGCTTCCAAGTTACGCGATGAATTAAGCAACTTATGATATCGAATTTTGTGGTTTTATATTATTCAAAATTGGTTGGAATTTAAGGCAATCTTGAAGCTAAGATTCTGTCCACGCAGAGGATATGTATATGCTATCAAAAGGTTTCGTGTATATTATGAGTGGAAGGTTAAAAGTCATAGAAATGTCTCTTCTACAACAGGTTGAAGACTATTGTGCAGGTTTGAATTGTGATTTGAGATCAGAACTTATGTGCATCAAATTGAAAGATTTGAATGAAGCATATCAATTGGCAAAGTGGGTTCGGAAGAAATAAGTAATAAAATGCAAAAGACTTGAAGCCAAAAGGTATGTGGATTTTTCTTCCCCAAAGAATGCCTCTTCCTTCAATATTGTCGCTCAGTCTCAGGATTCTAGTACTTAACCTCAAGTTTCTTTGGCTAAAGCATTAGACTTAGTAACTTATATAGCTGAGTTGAGTGCACAAATAAATCAAAGGTTTGATGCTTAGGAAAGAAGCTTAAGAAATGATCAAAGTAGTGAATTCGAACATAATAATGTGTGAATTTTAACCCAGAATCACATAAGTTCTATCATCCTTTCAACCTCTTTTATACCTGAAAATTGTCAGTTGCATATCTTTGAATCAGAAGATTTAGTTGTTGAAAAGTCTATGTTAGATGATCCATTGCCTGAGTTAGAAGAGCAGATAGAAAAGGTTGATTTGATGGCTAAAGAAAAAGTATTTGATGATCAAGCTGAGATTGAAAATGTTTACAATGAATAGCCCATATATGAGCATTAGGACAGCTCTATTGTTGGGAGTAAAGAAATTGTTTAACCTTTGGATATTGTAGAAGTTGAGATTAAATAAGGCAAGAATATAGGCAAGATTGGGTCCAAAAGAGTAAATGACATAATTTACTTGATTGATTATATAAAGACCATTTTTGTGACACCCAAAGAAAAGCCATTCATCATCCAAATTCAAAAAATATACATATCAAGGGAAAAAAGTTCAAAGCTACAAGATGGAAGTACAAAACAAGATTAAAGAGATGTATTCTACTTATTCGTCACGGTGGATTACATAATCCATTTGTGTCAAAGCGAAAGAAAATCAAATACAAAGTAGGAGTATGGTTCACTTCAGCATCAAAACTTGAGAATGAGTTTTCTTTCAAGATGGAGAGAATGATGAAAAATACAATATTAGTAAAATAGGCTAATTCATTAAGATTTAGCATTTCTTGATTATTGCATATTTAGGGATGATTTATTTAGGATTTTTAGATGCTTATTTATTTTATTTAGATTTGATGTAATCATCAAGTGATTCACACATAAATCAACTTGATGAATGATTTAGATAATTGCTTTTACTTAAGGTTTAAGTAATCCAAAATCCCTTTAGGATATGGATCGCATATGACTTTTATTGTCTTCTATAAATAGGGAGACATGTTTCATCGTAAGAGATAGTTTATGATTATTGATTGAATGTAAATGCATACAGTTTTCCGAAAATCTCTCTATTAGGATAGGGATTGCATAGGACTTTTATTTTCTTCCATAAATAGGGAGACATGTTTCGTCATAAGACACAATTTATGATTATTGATTGAATGCATATGCATATAGTTTTCCGAAAATCTCTCTATTAGGATAGGGATTGCATATGGCTTTTATTTTCTTCTATAAATAGGGAGACATGTTTCGTCATAAGACATAATTTATGATTATTGATTGAATGCAAAATGCATACAGTTTTCCGAAAATCTCTATTATTCTCCTACTTTTCCCACAAATCCCTAATTCTTTTAGTCTTCTTCCCTTTATTCTCTTCTTATCCTGTTGAGAGGATTTGTCCTCTTTTTTCTAAACTCTCCACCCTCGTGTTATATCAATCTTTTTTTTTCTTTTTTCATTTTTCGAACTTGGGTTATATAACACAGCTTCTTTAAGTGAATTGTTTTCAAGTGAATTTCTTGATTATTGTAGCATATATTTCATTGCTATTGGATTGCATAATTCCTTATTTGAAACCACTTGTGCTGCATACATCATAGTAACTAATGTAGAACTTGCATCTAAAGTAGAAAGATTATTAAAGACTCTTGATACCCTAGGTAAAAAATATGATAACCTTACCCAAAAATATGAAAGCTTAACCCTTCAAGATTTGAGAGATATTGGTGAGAATGAATTTTGGACACGATCTATGATTGCTATGCGAGACCTCCCCTGTCCCTAACAAGATACAACTAAATGAACATAAACTTATCGTTAGGGATGATGATGTCACAGAAGTCAAATTTGATGCTACCTATGATGGACAGTTTGATTGCAGCATCTTTTTGGATTGGACAATAGAATTGGAACAATTTTTTGATTGGTATAGCTTGTTGGATGCTTAATGCATCATATTGAAAATGAAGCTAGTAGGGTCAACCTAATATTAATAAGTGGTTAAATGAGACATTGATGAGGGTGGAGAGGCATGCATCACCATATAAGCTAAAATAAAAAATAAATTGAGAACGACATATGTGCCTCGATATCATCAAGACCAATTGATGGATCAATGAATGAATGAGAGGCAAGGAATTTTGAGTATCTATATTACTATAAATTTAATGATTTATTTTAGAGGGGTAAAATTAACCAAGAGTAGAGGGTGGCACGTGCTAATTTCAGTAATGGACTCAAATTGGAATTCAAAAGAGATCTAGTTTTGATGCCCCATATACCATGGAAGATATATATTATAAGACTTTGGAACTTGAGAAGTTCTAAAATCTCAACCTCTTAGATGCTTGGCCTCTCAAGTTAGGGAGACCCAAGTAACTAGGTATGCATCTAGGTCATTGTTTACCCAAAGGACAAACCCATAGAGTAGAGGTAGTAATAACCTTGACACGAGGTCAATTGGAAGTGCTAGCCCAAATGTTGCATTTAGTTGTCATCAAAGGGTGTTAAAGGTCTAGTGTTTTAGTTATCATAGTGTTTTAGTTGCCACCGATAAATAGGTATTTATCTTTAATATAAACACCGAGTCATATTGCATCATGTTGTCCCAATTGTGCCTTTATGATAGGAGTTGATGTAATTGAAGATTATGATGAAAGGAGATAAACTAGATAATTAATTCTTTAGAGTTGCTAAATGTTCTTGGCCTAGAATTTGATAAGTGGTAAGATGATATTTAGAATGTGGGCATAATGCAATACATTATGTCCACTGCTAACCTTAGAAATCTTTGGAGAGTTACCAGTATTTTGTCATACATTTTTCACTTGTGAAAACACTATGTTTAAAGTCTTTTAATTGATAGGTGTAGTTCTATGAACATGGTTTCGAAAACTAGTTTAGCCAGGATGAAGCTAAAACATGAACCTCATCCTTAACCTTATAGAGTGGCATGGTAGACAAAACCTCACTACTTGGTAGTGAGATGTGTTTAGTCCTAATTCAAATAGCAGACTATGAGGACCATATATGGTATGCTGTTTTTACTATCGATGTGGTTCATGTCTTATTATGTGGTCTTTGGCTATACAATATAAATGTCACTACACTAGGAAATCAAATACGTACTTCTTGAGACATAATGGGAAATTGATTCTTATGAGTCAAACACTTAGAATAGGATAAATCTTAGAAAAAATATACTTTTTTGAGCTCTTAGTGAACAGACTTATGCACATTCTAACCAAAAGGAATTTGAGAGAGGGTAGAGAGTTGGGTTTAGTGTTGGTTAAGGCTACTTGTCAGGGGTTATCTAGCCAAAGGGATTCTTAGGTAACTGAGATTGCAAGTAGAAAAACCAAGGCAGCAAGGGCCATTGCAGCACATAAGGTTTGATTGGAGCTTGAATGGCTCACCAACGACAACAGATTGTTAGAGGTGGGTCATTGACTAGCGGCCAATGAAGAGGGAAGTCAGGCAACAATTCAAATGTTTTAGCTTGTCGAAATCTGGAGTCTTCGCTGAAGAATGGAATCGAAAGCTTATCCACTACGTCAGTAGAGAGGACTTTTGTTGAGCACCCTATGGCCCTAGTTCCAATGATGCTAGACAAGCAACTCTAGCTTGATTGAGTCGGGCAACATGTCAAGCACATTTCAGGCAGCCTTCAGTAGGCTACCACATCATGATTTGAGGTAGTTGCTGGTGATCACATTTTGTAATAGCTGGTGGTGGGCTTTGTGGAATGCTCTGGGAGCCGGTTGACTTGGCAGGATTTGAAAGAAGATCAAACTGCCTCAAGCAGGAGCTGGTTGACCTGGGCAGGATCTAAATGCTGAACAAACTGCCCCACATGAGCTAAGTCCAAAACACGGGGAACTTGGTCAAATCTTGCAGGACTCCAATGTCTGAACGTTAGGTCCTGGTCAGTTTTAACACAGGATTCGGATTGTTGAATTCGTTAGATCAGGCTGATAGGAGGTGTGTTTGTGTTCTCTTCGATGTTGATGTAGTAGAGCATAATAGATAGGCATGGGGTGATGGTCCAGATGATTGGAATTAGGGCCTAAAGTGGGCCACCTAAAAGTAATTTGGTTACTTAGAAAATTTCAGAAGCAGGTTCAGACAGTGGGTCGTTGCTAACTTTGGGCTTACATTTGATCAGGTTTACTGCTTGGGATAGAAATTTGGTTGTATATGCTTCAGATTAGTGCAAGTTTTTGGTGGATTGGGTGGGAGTTGACCATTGATTTGAGGACCCAAAGTGGGTTACTTGCTTACTGCTTTTTATTTTTTATTTTTAACTTTTCATTTTGTCTATTACTGTTCAGTTGGTTCAACTGCAAGTTTGTTGCGCTATTTCAGTCAATTACCTATTCTATTTTGGCTTGACATTCTGGCCCTGGGGACACCTACTTATATGCTTTCAAGTCACATGAGTGGTTTGGCCAAAGGATTAATACATTACTTGTTACACTTAGTTAAAGTGGCCAACTTGGTCACAATTTCAAGACTTACAAATTCTTCTGGTTGAGTGGACAGCATTGCAATTTTGTGCATTTCTTGAAAATTTGATCCCTGAGCGTGGTGATTTACTCCTAAACATATCATAATGAGGCAGGGTACTACCCTCACCATGCAGACCCAACCCAAAATTACTACCATTATGACCAAACAAACCTCTAAATGATCTCAAATCTTGTTATTCAACTCAAATAAACTACCGTACCCCAACTCTATCTGCCAAGCAAACCTATGACCCAACCTAACTCACCTCTTCCAACCAAACCTAATCTTCTTAGACACTTCTCAATTGCTGATTTGATTTGTTGGATTAGTCTTCTCAGGTGATATTTTGAGAACGGTAGTATTCCTTATGCAAAGTGGGTGAAGTCTGCCAAGGATCACCTAAAAAAAAATGCTTGCTTATGCTGTTGTTGTGTGGCTTGGTATAAACTCCAATAGTGGTGGCCAACATTTATAGGAACCTTGAAACAATAAACATCTTGAGCATTGGATAGCATTATACCAATGGAATTAGACTACTTCAACATACCATTATGTTGAACATGTTTAGTCTTTTGGCCAGACTTCTTATTCGGGAAACAAGAGAGTCACTGAGGAATCTATTTGGTGATTGCTTCATGGAGGAGGTCAAGAATGAGGTTCATTTATCTGTAATGAACTCATTTACAATGACCATGTGATATACTCTATTGGGAGCAAGTGTAGTTGCATGCATCGCCTTATGATGCGAGAGACATTCATATAGCTCATGATGATGATGTTGATGAGGTCGCTTTACCCCATGACATGGCATGGATAAGGTTGCACATGCAGATGGGTTGGATAAGCCAAAATATGGGACATCAATTGGTGCAAACTAAGCATGTACCAAGCGAGGACATGTTCTTTAAACCATGCAAGTAGGGGCATGGCCCTTGTTAGCTAAGGGGGCAATGACACCTGTCTCATTTTGGTCAGGAATTATGGTGCTGGTTAATTTTTGTTGCCTAATTAGGTGATGACATGTGTCCCTATTTGGTTAGGAATTGACTATATGAAGGGACTTTATTGTATTGACGAAGTTGTTAATGAAATTGCATTTGAAAGAGCATTCGGTCCTTATATTACTCTCCCTCTATCAATCTTATTTTCCATTCATTTTATATCAAATTTAAGATCTTATCACTTGGTTGTGGCCTTCTTATTGTGCTACCAAAGTTGATTTAATTGTGCTCAAAGATTAAGAGTCATCTCTTGTACCCATTCCTATTTATGGAAAATCATTGGAAAGCCCTGGGCCCAGCCACAACTAGTTTCTTAGCTCTAAGGTTTGGCCTTCAAACTTCGCCACTTAAGCCCATACTTTCTCTTTGGTAGTAACACCCCATCGATTTCATGGGTGTTGTCCCCAGTTCAAGGATGACAGTTGGTTAGCCATAGTTGTGAATTGAAAAATTCTACAGAATTTCAAGGATTTGCAGAAGGCTAGATATCATTCAATTGATCACTAGCTCCTATAGAATTCTCATCGATCAAAGCCTCAAAAGCCAGGCCTTTGAAGTGGAAGAGATGCATCACCACATGCTACAAAGCATAGCTTGGACTTCGAAAGTGTAGGGAAGTAATACAATCATATTCAATGTGCTAATGGTGAGCCGCCATGTGTCAACTAACCTGGACAAGATTGACTCCTTGATCAAGAGGAGCAGAAACTGTGGCTCTAATTGCTCCGTAACAGCTTCATGTACCTGACGGCACACAATAAGAGCCAATAAGAAACTTCTGGTTAGGATTTAGTCAAGCGCAAGAGCTCTTTGTGGGCGGCAATCATGGATGACAATTCAGATTAATAATTATGAGAGCTCAGCTTTTGGGGCTAGGGCATCACCTCTCAATTTGGCATTCTCCTTGTAATCTTACTAGCAGGAAAGCCTTGTAATCTCCTGCATTCAACTTGTTAAAATTTTATGGTCCTGACCCTGTGCTTTTTCCCTTCACCTTGATTGGTTTTCCATGAAAAAATCTGAGTTTGTATGTACTAGTTAACTCTTTATTGGTGTTCCTGTTGCTTATCCATACTTGCCAATTTTGGCGTCAATGGTGCTGTGTGCCTTCATTGGATTGGTTTGTAAAATGGTTAAGCTGTGAATGTCTAGGAGGATTTGGCAATTAGTAGTTGGAGTTTGCAGCATTTAGCATTTGCTATTTTCCATTTCCTTGTAGTTTTGAAGCATTTGAAAATGATTAAAACATGATTATTTGCTGACATTTTCATTTAGTATTTTTAATCAAGTGCTTTTTAGCGATGTGATTTGAACGAGTATAAGCATGACTAGATGTGATTTGAATGAGTATAAGCATGACTAACTAACAGCTGTGACTGTAAGCAGGGACCACAATATGTTTGCACAAATTTCTGGACATTTGTTTGCACAACCTGCAGTGGTATCCAGTAAGTTCTATTGGAAATGTTAATAACATTTACCTTTTCTGATCAAATTTTTGTTCTCTTTTATACTGATCATGTTTTTGGTTACTCTTTTAAACTTTCCAATGTTCGGGGGAATGCAAAATTTATGATACTCTTTTAAACTTTCCAATGTTCATGGAATGCAAAATTTATGATCTTATATTCTGATGTGCTACATGCATGAAATTTTGTAGATGGTGCCAACTTTCCTAGAAGGGACTTGAAAACCTGATGTGCTGCTTTCGTTTTTTGCTTGTTTATGCACATTTGCTTGTTGCTACTTGTTCTTCGTAGGAACATATTATTATTTCTCCAGATTGACATTTGCTATTGAAAATATTTTCAGCCGGGAGTTTACACATCGTGTGAAGTCAGTATCTATGGCTAAATTTAGTTCACAAGAAGTTGCTGCTCTTCAGGCAGGAGGAAATGAGGTACATGCATGGCCATTCTACTGCAGCTGAAGAGTTTTGAATATTTTGTAGGGTTTTGAAGATGCAAATCACAGAAGTGGATTCATTTTTTTATCTAATTTTCACAGGGTGCAAAAAAAATTTATCTTAAAGTGTGGGACCCACTTCACCATTCTTTACCAGAAAGCAGGTAACTGCCAAATCACATTTCATTTGCTAAGGGAAGTCCTAGCTGTGACTAAACTCTGATCCAAGTGTTTGCTTCCAGCAATGTTGATAGACTTCGGGACTTTATTAAGCATGTTTATGTGGATAGAAGGTATACTGGGGAGAGGAGCATTGACAGGCCTCCAAGAGTGCAGGTATTCCATAATCGTTATGGACTTCAATGAAGTGCTTGCTATCAATGACAATTATAATACCTGGAGTTATTCAAGATTTTTGTTTGTAGCTTGTTTAAATCAATGACTGGTTGTTAAAATGTTGCTTCCATGTATCATACAGAATGACAGGGAGGCTTCTAATGACAGGAGGAGGGAAGATGGATATCGAGGTGGTTCTCGGAGCCCACCATATGGCGATAGATACGAACATCCCTGCAGTGAACAATCTGGTCCTGATGGAAGGAATGATGACAGAAAATATAGATATACCTATGATGAAGAAAGAAGTCCTGGATATGATCAAGAAAATCAAAGGTACAATGGTTACAGGAGAAGTCCTGCACGGTTTGAGGATGATTGGCGTCGAGATGACAGATTTGGAAATGGTAACAATAATAGGAGATTTGAAGACAGCAGGTATCCTGATGGAGGATTCAAATCTGAGGGGAGATCTCCAAACAATAAAAAAGATACAAGTTTGGCAAGTCCCCCAGCTGTACGCCCCGTTAGAGATATTTTGGGGGAAGACGTTCCCCATCTTCGAGTAGGTGAGCCTCCGAAAACAAATGGTAGCAGGCCTGCAAATGCCTCTCCCCAGACACAGGTAAGTCTTTGTGAATTGGTGAAATGATTTGTGATTCTTAAGCATACAGTTGGGCATGAAAATATTTGTAGTAAAATTGTTGATGTGAAAATTAATTTTACTTTTTCATTATTTGATTACTTGATTTGAGAAACTTCATCATCATCATCATCATCATCATCGTTGAAGTCTTTTTCCCAACTAATTGGGTTGTGTACATGAATCCTGCTATGCTATCCTACCATATCAAGGACCACACTTGCTTGAATTCCTGATATAATATTGATTATTGAAATGCCTTGCACATCATTAGTAGATAAATAAGGCTATTGTGCATATGCTACTGATATCATAATGTCACCTCATTGGACTGCCACTCAGAAGGACAGGGAAGGGTCTGAAGGGACACTGTCAAGGACACAATTGAATAACCATTCAAAAAGATAGAGAGAGTGCAGGAGAGACTGATATCTATGGAAAATAACATTTTTTTGATGATGGTTGAACTAGGAATGCACTATCTTAGGGCACTTTAACACATCTATTATGCCTATATCTGGAATTATGAAATGTGTATTTTTAAAATGCTAATGCCCCTTTGGCTGTTAATGAGGTATGTACGAATTCCAACAGCATGTTACTGGTAATCTATCTTAAGTATTTTTGGGTTCTACCACTTTGTTTATCTCTGAATCTTAGATGTATTAAAAAATGATTACTTAATGACTATGCTCTTCTATGGGCATAATAATCCCTGCTGTTATGGTTCTTTTTTGTACTTCCTTTAACTATTCATTATTTTTCAACTATTTCCCTTAATTAATTTGACTATTTGATATCAGTGGTAAGAAACCAAAACTTAAGATGGAAGGCAATCTACCTTCTCATGGCATACCTCCAATACGACAAGCTAGTCACTAGTTTTTTTCTTTTTTTTTTGCATGATCTAGAAATTTTCTTGCTTCTGGACTGTTGCTGGCTTTAGAAACCATTGTGTTGCGCTATTCCTCAAGATTTCTCACACGAACAAAGCACTCGTTGAACTTGTTGCAGAGGACTGCATCTTCCAGTAGCATGGGATCCACTGATGGAAACTCAGCGGAAGTGAAGCATGCAATTACTGTAAGCTTGATTGATTTTGATGCTGATCCTGAACCTCCTGTTGTTGTATCATTAGCTGCTCCAGTCACCGTTCAAGCTGTTCAGCAACCAACAACTGGCCCTTCTGTTGATGGCGGCAACTGGGCATCATTCGATTCTGTCCCTCAGGAGAAGCTTCCTCAAGCTCCTTCCAGTGCTAACTCTTTGGATTCTGCATTGGCACAATTGTCCATTCCCGTAAGTGCATCTGTGAGTAAGGTGTCGAAAATTCTCACAGGAGGTGTTCAATCTGTGGTGAGAACTGATGATCGGGGGCAGTGGCTAGCTACACAGCAGTTTGCTCCCACTGGGGGATCTACCCAGAATCAGGTAATTTATGCCTGTCTTGTCTATTTTTTGATATTTTAAATTGCAAACTAATATTTCATTGTTGCTATTCCTCCCTGCAGCTGTGGAACTCATCAACTACCCAAAATTCAGGGGGGCCTGTTGGGGCTTCATCTGGACAACCATCTCTATCTGCATTGAAGCTGCCTCAAGAAGCAAGTTCAGGGGCTCCAATGGAAATGCCTCCTGGAGAAGCTAAATCTGGTGGAAGAAAAGAACTTCCTGTGGTATCATTGTCCTTCTTTTTTGTGTATTTGTTATTTTTATTTTTGTTTTGTTCTCTTTATAAATATTGAATTCTTTTGTTCTCTATATGAATATTGAATTCTTTGCAGGACCTTTTTGCACTAACATATGCGCCAGTACCTGGACCAGTTCCAGGTTGGCAAACTGGCCCTCATGGCATGGGATTTGGCATCCAATACCCTACTTCAGTGGTATCTCAATCACTAACAATCTGTATATTTTTGCAATTAATTGCTCAGGGCAATTAATGACCTTGTGACCTTGGGCTCCCTGTTACAGTTGGTGCCAAACTTTCCCAAGCTAGTGTCAACGTTTCCCCTGCCATCAAAATCTATGAATCCGTTTGATCTGACCAATGAGTCAACTCTCCCTAATGCCTCCACGGTATGCAAATGCTGCCAAACTTTATTTGTTTTTTTGTATGCAAATTTTTTCATCCTGAATTAGTTGTTTTTTAAAGTACCACCTACTTTTTGGATGTTGTAGTGGTTCATGGGGTTCCCATTAACAACAAATAGTCAAAATGGGTCCTCAAAATAAAAATGATAATTTTCGTTCTGATTGTAATCAGGAACTAGGCTAAAAGCGCAATTGACATTTTATTTTGAATATGTGAGGACTTGCTTTCGTAAGTAAATGACAGTGCAATGAAGGATCAAACTGCGTGGGAAAAGTTGTGTGCTATCCTGGATGTTACATTTCTATCCTATTTGAGAAATTTTCATTCTTTATGTTTTCAAAATTGTCCCCAATAGCTTAAGTACATAACAGATTATACCCAATAATGAAATTATTAGTGATAATAATGATGTTATCAGTGATGTTTATATTGCCTATAGCTGATGTGATTCAATAATTGGTGGTCAGATTTGTATATGTTGTGGATAACAATGGGAATTTATCTATGTGATAAAAAATACTGTCATACGTTTGCATATGTCGACACGTATCAATGAAAATATCACCATTATATTCACCAATAAATTACAATAAAGAACTCTGTAGAAAAAAGAAAAGAAAAGGAAAGAAGATCGAAATCAGTTTTCTTATAAGAAGATGGAAGCCAATTTTCTTAAAATTTTTAGTGAATATGATTTTATCTTGTTTGTTGTGACTTTTTTCCATAAAAGAAGATGGAAGTCATTTTTCTCCCCTCTGGCTAATTTGTTTTAGTTTGTTTAGTGCAAGTTTGTGGGGCAATTTCAACCACTTTCCCTTTTTTTGCCTGATGTTCTGGCCATGGGGAGACTTAATACACATTTTCAAGTGGCATTTGTTGTTAGGCCAATGATTTACCACATTAGTCATTATTAAACCAAAGTGACCAACCTGGTCACAACTTTTCAGACTTGGAATTTTTCTTGTTAAATGGAAAGGATTATAATTTTGTGCATTTTTAGGATTTTGACCTGCAACCATGGTGGATAACCTTGAGAGAAACCTAGATGAGCTTAGTGTTAAGGTGGCCTTTCTTGGAAAGAAGTATGCAACACCTAATCATTATCCAAAACAACTTTTCAACCCAAAGCCAATCACCAAAACTCATTATCCTATCAGATTCATCATCCAACCCAACCAACCAAAACATACCCATTATCAACCTCATCCAAACAACACTTGCACCAAAACCAAAATGAATCTTATCAACAGACTCACTACTCAACTCTACCCAAAACTTGCATAGAAACCCAAATTTCTTACCAAAATCAAACCTTCACTGACAAGGGCTCCAAGTACTCTCCAATTTTCTCTCACGGTGACCCTACCAGTTGGATTACAAGGGCCAAGCAATATTTTGATACACATATGATTCTGTATGACAAATGAGTGGATATATCCAAGGATCACCTACAAGGTAACGCCTGTTATGGTATCATTGGGAGGTTGGCCTACAAACCCCAATGTGGTATTCTCATTCATTGACTCCTTGAAACAACTCGAACATTGGATACTGCTAGAGAATCGTATCTATAATTTACAAAAATTAGTAATTTCCTATTTTTAGGTGATTTGGCTGGTTGTATTAGTTGCTGGTCATTTGATTTGTTTCCTTGTTTTCTCAATCTTATCCATCCATGTATAAAAATCCTTCTGTATATAATTCATTTGCTATAAATAAAATTTTGAAGTAAGTTTTCCAAAATCCCTTGCTTCATGGTATCAGAGCCATGCTCTCAGGTGATTTTCTAAAATCAATTCTTCGCTTTTTGTTGAGCGCTGAATGGGATGGCTGGATATCAACCAATATCTGCTGAGTCTTCATCTGTTGAGATGGGCAGAAATCAATCCTTCAATTCTCGACATCCACAACCCAATTTTCAAATCACCCAACCACTCCAGTGGTGAAATTCACTCTTTACAATTACACAACACAATTGAATGGAACCAATTTTAGGGAGTGGTTCCAGTTTGTGATGTTGGTGATCAGGGGTAGAAGTAAATCAGGATATCTCACGGGGGCGATTGCTGAACCTCCAACGATGACAACAAATTACAGAACATGGGAAGCTGAAAATTCTATTGTTATGGCTCAGCTCATGAAGTTAATGGAACTGAGGATTGGAAGAATCTATCTCTTTTATAAAACAAAAGGAGATATGAGAGGCTGTCCAAGAGAGATACTCAGACTTTGAGAATACTTTGCATTGCTTTGAAATCCGTTCAAAGATTCATATTGATGGTGATGGAATATTACAACCGGTTGATGGAACTATGGCAAGGGATGGATATCTTTTATGAGACAGATTGGAAGTGTCCGAATGATGGAGCAAAATACAGCAAGATTCTTGAGAAGGATCATGTATCTGATTTTCTCCAAAGCCTAAATTCAGAGTTAGATGAAGTCCATGGTAGATTACTTGGTGCAAAACCATTTCCAACCCTTAGAGAATCATTTGCTGAAGTGAGGAGAGAGGAAAGCCGGAAAAAGGTAATGCTCAATCTCTCTAATTCGGAGCAAAACCTACAAAAGTCAGCCCTTGTTGCAGCCAAACGAAAAAAGAATCCATCACTATCTCGAGAATCACAACCGAGAGACAAACTTTGGTGTGATGATTGTAAAAACCTTACCACATAGGAGAAACATGTTGGTATATAAATGGTAAGCCACAAAATTGGAAATCGAGAAAACAGAGGGGAAAAACAAAATGGCACAAGTGGCAGAAGCAGACTCGGGTAAGCCTACTAGCTTGAATTTGTCCTTTGAACAAATTGAATGGCTCAATCAATTGCTACATCAGATTAGTATTTGTATTATGGATAAATACCTATTTATCGGTGGCCTGGAAAAAAAGATTATCATTTTTATTGAAGATATTATCGTTTTTTTAGGAACTTTATTGGGAAAATAGAAAAAAAATAGAAAAATAGAGAAAATTTGAGAGATTTTCAATAAAACTTTGTGATAAATTATGATAAATATAAATACAAAATTTTGGCAAAAAATAGATTAAAAAGGCCACCATTGCATGAATAATAAATGTGAATATGAGAAATGCATGTAGGCTGACAAAAGGAGAGTAAATCTTAGCAACAAAAAGCATTATATTAAGCATTATATCTCCCATACTAAGTCACATACAAGAAAAAAAACATCACATGATAAGTTCTTGAAAAATTAAAACTAAATGCCAACCCTTACCTTAATACTAAGTAGAGTGTCGTGTAGGTTCCTCAAGTTCATCGTTATCTTGTTGAAGTATAAACCCATATTCATATGGACAAGGAAATCTAAAAATGATATAAGCAAACAATGAATCTAATCCACTTTCTGGGTAATCTGACGATGTATATCTATATGGTTGGATGTAATTTGAGGCCAAGTTGAGCTAAGATGGCTGTGAAGAGGGTTGATACCATTCATGTGGTGGACTAGACTAAGTCGATACATCCTGTGGAATTAACCTCTGAGGTTTATATCCAGAATCATTTAACCCTTGATATGGATATGATGAACCACCTTACAAGGAAGAATCCTCTTTACTACCACTTAAATCCACGGATGCCATGCTACTTGTAAGTGTGTTATCTTCAACTGGCTCCTTGCCCTTCCTAGTTCAAAACCTTCTCTCATATCGCCTAATTGGAGGGCACGCACCATGATCCTCATCTTGTGTAACATGCGTATATCCTTCCTCACAAGTGAATGGGCTAAATTGCCTTTAATTCTATGGGAATGATGAACCACATCCACCAATGCCACTACTATCGCCATCACCACAACCATTAGTCTCTGCTCTTGACGATGAAGAAGTACTTAAAGGGTTGCTGAGACATTTGTGAGGCTCCCTTAGTAGCCAATTGGGTTTGAGATATACTGATATAGATAATGGATCAAATGTGTTTTTTGGGGTCTGCTCTCGCTGTAGCACCCCTTCTACATCCACACTTTTTGCATAAGCTTCTTAAGCAATAACTTCTGCTGGATCACCATTCGGTTCATCCAGATCTTCTGATCACAACCATTCGTATAATGAATCTTCTCTAGTATCATCCTCCTCCATGTGTGCATGTTGTTCAATCATCATAAGAACTAGAGGGTCATGTGATTCCCCCCTCGATTTCATAACTTGCTTACAATAGTTGCATTCAACTCCAAATGAGTTGCCTGTAACCTGCTGCTCATGTTTTCATGTAAAATCATTAGGCTTGGTTTTGCCTTTACTGTCCTTACCACTCTTATCTGCTGACATTTCCAAATTTCAACCTGAAACATATCAAATCAAAATAGATGGATTTTTTTTTTCCATTCATACAATATCAACATCTTTTAGACTTGAACACCCTTGAACATGCAAATCTTCACAATGTATGCATCGAACAATGAATAGAAAGGACTCTAGACATTCAAAACCAACCAAAAAACATATTTATAATTTTTAGGAAATAATTTTACTTTTCACAAATTAAAAAAAATTAAAAATTCAAAATGAATTTTAAAAATTATATAGGTAATTTTCTGATTATATTTTTAATGCTATCATACTAATCACCACCCATACTAACATACCTGTGAATTAACGCAATATATATAAATTTATTTTTTATTTATTTAATAAATAATTATAATTAATATTAAAATATAAAATAAAAAAATCCGTTTCCTTAAATTCCATACAAATCAATGCTTAAAATGGCTAAGTATATTATATTTATTATGACCCAATCATTGCTTTTTTAAAGAAATAACGTTTTAGGCTTTTCTTCCTAAATTCGAAATTTTACCAAAAAAAAAAAAAATTTTTGCTGTAAATCACTGTTTTCAGCAAATCTAACATCTAATTTATGTTTCCATTCGTAAACAATGACTAATTTGGGATGAATCAAGCGATTTGGGGATTTTTCCCAAATCACGTGTTCATCCCCAGTCTCTACAAATACGACAGATTTTGTTAGGTAAATTAGTATAAATCAAAGCTATATTGCATTATATGTTGCAAGCATTCGATTTCAAATATAAAAAACATGAAAAAAACAACAAAATTGATTTTTCATACCTTAATAGCTTTGAGTCCTCCAGATGGAAAAGTCTGATTTTAATCTTGAAAATGCTGTTTATCCCATGCTAAATCACAAAAGTAGTTTTCGTTTTCGCCAATGGAAGATGGGAATTAGGGTTTGGAGAAGAAAAAACTCGCTTTGGGGTTCGAGACAGTCATAAATGCCCTCCACTTTCATCCGAATCAATATTATTGGTTAACTTACTGATAATATCATCGATAATATTGTGATATGAAGAGAATTTATTGATAAATAGATGATAATATCATTTGCTTTTTCGATATTTATGGTAAAGCTTTGACATTATCGTTTTGAAGTTGGGTTTTTTATCACTGATTGGGGAGAACACTTTACCACACCAAGCTGTCTACCAGTTGTGATCCTCAAGGCACTTTGAATTCAACGGCAACAATAACTCACAAAGGTAATTTGAGCCATTCATTATTTTCTCTTGCAAAAGATTGTTGGATTGTCGATACAGGCGCTTTAGATCACATGACTAGTTCCTTGAAGGCTTTCAAAACATACAAGACTTGTGATCATGAGATTTAATGTTTGGTTAGTGATGGAATATTAAATAAAAGAAAACTATTTTCCAGCATGACATGTAAAATCCTTGTTAAAGTTTTGGCTTCATTCAAATCAATTGTAAGATTAAGCCCATCTTATTAATGTGAAGAATGGCCATGGATTGGAAGAGGAGCTGGAGGAGCCCCAAGATCCCTTAATTGACCGCAAACTCCAGAGCACATCGTGCAAGGGAGGACCAGAGATATACACATCGGAGGAGCTGCAAAGAGCAACGGAAGACTTCATCTCAAGCAATCTGATTGAAGGCACATTGCTCAATCACACATATCAAGGTTTTCAACACTGCAACAAGATTTGCATGTTCAGCTGCTAGGCACTCGACACAGTTGTTAGGAAAATGAAAAAAAACGAAGATAGACACTGGACTACTCCCAAGACGATGATTTGATTGGGCATGGAGTGTGTCAGTAGAGTACACATAGAAATCATTCCCCGAGCCATCGTTGGGTCATTTACTAATCTTCATTATCAGGGCCTTGGATTCTTTCACTTTCAGTTGACAAGTATCCCTGCCCTTTTCCACATGGGTAAGAGACCGTGTCGTTCATTCGCTCCTGCAACAACGACTCTCCTTGTACCTGAGTTGACAAACGGCTATGATCTTCCACGGACATGCCAAATTGTGGGGCTGCCTCAATGGGAAGAACTTGGCAATTAAACATTTGACTGTTGTGGCCATCTGCAAGATTGAATTTGAACTTTCCGATGGCACCCATCATCACCCCAACATTGTTTGGCTCCCGGGCACGTGTTGGCGATGCATCTGATTCAAATCTGGTGTTCAAGTCTGCAAAGAATGGGTCTTTAAGGGACTGGCTTCATGGCGGGATGGCAATGAAGAGTCAGTTCATAGCATCCTGTTGCTGTTTCTTGACATGGTATAAACGACTGAAGATATGTCTTCAAGTTGCATGGGTTACGCTGTCTTGGGAGACAAACGCCTTTGACAACCTCCTCACTAGCTGAGTCTTCTACAACCCTTATTGGCTGCTCGACATCGCCAATGCCGCCATTGTCATCCACCTTGTTGGCACCTACCAAGTCTTCTGCCAGCCTTTGTTCGCATTCATTGAGAAGTGGGTGGCAGAGTGATGGCCCGAAAGCAAATTCATTATTAGGGATATTCCCATCTCAATTTCGATAGTTGATGGAGGTGGACGTGGTGATCGAGGAGGCTAGGGCGAACAGCCACGTTGCGAAGGCGATTGGAGCGGGCGTTACGGCTACACGATTGCATTCCAGGAGCAGATTCGGTTGTCCAGTTAGAAGATGGTGTACTACAAAAATCTGGTAGAGATGTACGTGCGGAGCGACGTGTTGCCGGATTTCTACAGTTGGGTTTTCCCCAAATGCGACCATGTGGCAATGGGGACGGGGACAGTTTGCTCGAAGGCGGATATCAAGAAGCTCAAAGGTGGAATTAGAGACAGGGCTAAGGACAAGATCAGTGGTGGAAAGGTGATTAAAGTTGAGGCCCACCTAATCCCGAGAACCCACGTCTAGGCCGTGTCATTGGTTGTGTTGCCCTCATTGTGGATGCAGCCGGGTATGTCATGAAATGCTCTAGCGAAGGCATCTACTTTGCAGCCAAGTTCGGCCGCATGTGTGGCGAAGCAATTGTCCACGCATCGGAAGGCGGGAGGAGGATGATCAGCGAGGAAGATCTAAAAAGAGATTATCTTAGGGAATGGGATGATCAATATTTCACCATGTTTAGTTTCTTGGATTTGTTGTAGAGGGTGTTCTATGGCAGTAACATGGCCAGGGAGGCATTGGTGGAAATGTGTGGAAACCTCTACGTCCAAAGGATGACTTCGAGAGTTATCTGTACAAGAAGATGGCAGTTGGAGATCGAAGGGGAGAATGTGTTTTGCCTCTGATGTGGCGTGCAAATGGGGGAGATGATTTTTATCATGCGACTGAAACTTGTCCAGCAGACAACTTTTCTAATCCGAGCAGTTGAAGTGGGGACCACCTCCACAATTGCAATTGAAGACAGAAGAAGCCAGTCCCTTGCAATTGAAGTGGGGACCACCTCCACACTTGCAATTGAAGATAAGAAAAGTCAACCCATGTAGGTGAGTCGGCACATGGACAACGTAGTTGGACGGATCGGGACTCTAACCACGCACGTGTCCTCATCTTACCAAGCCACCTACCCATTAAGTCAAGTAACAAAGCTATTAAAACCGTGCAATTGGATGCTAACAAGCAGAAAGGAGGTTCTACTCATGTGCCATGTAGTCGGAACCCATTTTTCGTCCGTTAGATATAGATTTTACATGTGCTGGGGAGGCGGAAACTGTGCATTGGAGGAGCTAATGAGCTCATGTAGGTGGCGTACGCCCATTGTAGCTTTGAGGAGTTGAAACATGATCCAAAAGGAGGTACGACTAGATGAGGCGTGCAATTAAAATATTAATGGGGCACTATTTCATTTTTGCATGATTCGGTTTCACATTTTAGCTTCCAGATATTGATTAGAAACCAAATGGTTTCATCATATATATATATATTCAATAAAGGCAATAAATAGATGGTGTAATCGGTCAAGATGAATTCCCTACCACAAAATAAATAAATAAAAAACGAAAGGAAGAGGCCTTGGTCCTACCTGCGATTCATTATAAATTATTGAAGTTCTTGACAGCTTTTATTGTTTGATAAAGCTGTAGTTTCGCTAATGATGGCATCTCAAAAGACTTTGGAGTAAGCCACATTGCTAAAAATCATGTGGCCAAGAAGCGACCAACGTAAATAGTCTATATTTTGGTCAGATATGAAATCTAACGCCGGTGTAGTCATGATTTGCGGTCAAACATGAATCATGTCGACATGATTGAATCACTAAACGTTATGACTAGAATCGCACATTAACATGGGTGTATTTTTAACCCATGAATAGAAAATAAATTAATTGTCTAGTACCCAAATTGGACATGCATGCAATTAATTAGCCTTGATAGCGATCCATGTTATTAAAAATATTTGGGAAGGAGTGCGATCAGGCTCTTAAGAGTGCAGTTAGGCTCCAAGGAGTGTAGCTAGGCCCCAAGGAGTGCAGCCAGGCCCCAAGGAGTGCAGCCAGGCCCCAAAGTGCAACTAGTCTTCTAGGAGTGCAGCTAGGCCCCAAGTAGTGCTGCCAGGCTCCTAGGAGTGCAGCTAGGCTCCAAGGAGTGCAGTCAGGCTCCTATGAGTGCAATCAGGCTCCAAGGAGTGCAGTCGGGCCTCAAGGAGTGTAGTCAGGCTCCAAGGAGTGTAGCCAGGCTCCTATTTCCAAGAATGACACTAGAAGTGCAATTGATCCCCAATTTCCCAGATTGCCCCTAGAAGTGCAATCAGGTTCAAAAACTATAATACCCCCTCATTTGACCTTGGATGGATAAAAAATTTCTTCTGAAAGGAGCTTGAGGAGTCTTCAAAAGGCAAGTGCCTCCCTTGACAAGGCCATTGGTAATTTCTTTGGTGCATGAGGGCACTTTGCCATGGCTCCACTATGGTACACATGTAGGTCCCACCCATGTTGTGGTAATGGTGGGTCCTATATTATTAATGGATAGCAGGATAATGCTAGATTAGACACTTAAAACATACTAAGACCTGTTTAAACACTAATTAGACCCTGTAATTGGTAGAGTTGCCCTGAAAACAACCCATGAATTAGGAAAATTATGACATTATCTTAAATTAATTAAGAACTGTCATTAGTGTTAATTATGATTAGGCTTAATTAACTCAAAGTATAATTGGGCTTAATCTGTGCAACCTGACTCTATGATCTCTCACAGGTTAATGACAGAGATTGCCCACAGCTAGTTTTCTACGGGATATTGGAAAACACTACTCACCAAATCATTAAAAAGCCTAAATTTAGGATCGGGTCACCAAGTCAAACCTTAGCAAACATAACTCACCAAATAATTCAAAAGTCTTAAGCCTAGGATCGGGTCACCGAGTCACTGAGTCATGACTCACCAACTCAAAATTTAGCAAAATCACTTCAATCAGCTAAATCTAGTAATCCTGGTCCTACTCTTCCTAAGCTTCTCATGGGCAATTGAGAAAGTCAAGGTAAATCCAGTCATTCTGGTCCCACTCTTCCTAAGCTTCTCATGGGTAAATGAGAGAGCCAAACTAAATCTAGTCACCCTGATCCCACTCTTCCTAAGCTTCTCATGAGCCATTGAGAGAGCCGAGATAAATCTAGTCATCTTAGTCGCATTCTTCCTAAGTTTCTCATGGGTAATTGATAAAGACGAGCTAAATTCAGTCAACTTGGCTCACTCTTCCTAAGCTTCTCATGGGTAAAGTGAGAGAGCTGAATCAAACCTAGGTCACTTGTTTTCTTTTAGCCTCTTTTAGGTGTAAACATAATAGAGATTACCCGGTCCTGAGTCCTTCCTGGATATACCAATTGGGTCACAAATCACTTACTGTCTTTATAGTTTCTTACAGTTTAAATAATAAAAATCACCTGGTCTTGATTCCTTCGGGACAAACCAATTGGATCAAAACACCCGTTCTTTAGGTTGACTTAGTGCCTAGCAACCTAGTTTAGAGCCATGTCATATTCTCCGCCCATTGACTTGAGGCGATTTCCTAAATATCAAGCCATTGTAATGTGCTTGGTGATATCAAAAACAACATATTTATTTTGAGAGTGTTTTATTTTTGGGTCTCTAAGATGCGTTGTACATTTTCCTTTTAATCAAGGGTTTTCTTCTATTATGGAGATGTAATTAGGACCATTTGCAGGTTGGGATGTGAATATGCAATTTTCTGATGTACACGATAAGTATAATCAATTGAGGACAACTAATAACAAAATAAAAATTGTTTGATTTATTCAACAAATGATAAATCCTTTTGTTGTTTCATTTTTGTTTTAGTTTCTCTTTTTGTACTTGTTATTGTTAAAAATGGCACTGTTTCATCGTTTAGTGGACACGGAACGGTTTGTGTGTCGAATCTAATTTTGAAGTCTACTCTTCATGTGCCAAAACTAAAATACGATTTTTATCTACGAGCAAGTTGACTAAAGATATGAATTGTATTGTCACCTTTTTTCCTTCTCATTGTGAATTTCAGGACCAGTTTTTGGGGAAAATTGACAATGCTGAGGAAACAAATGACCTTTACTATCTCTTAGGAATAAATGCTTACTCTCTATCCAAGTCCCAGAAAAAATCATCCTTATTTGCTTGTTCAAATTCTAATGTTATCTTATGGCATAGATGCTTGGGGCATCCAAATTTTTCTTATTTGAAAGTCTTGTATCCCCATTTATCTATCAAGAAAGGAAAAGAGTCATTTCATTGTCAACACTGTATCCTTGCAAAGTAACCTAGAGACAATCATCCTATACAACCTTACAAGCCCTCTAAAATTTTTCATTTGATTCATAGTGACATCTGGGGCTCGGCAAGAGAACTCATTAGTTCATTACTTTCATTGATGACCATACCAGGGTTTGTTGGGTGTATCTTATGAAGGAAAAATCTAAAGCTTATCCAATCTTTAAATAGTTTCTCAAATTCATACAAAATGTCTTTCAAATATCTATTCATGTTGGTCGCACGGATAATGGGAAAGAATACTTCTCTAATGAATTTAGTCAATACTTGGTTAAAAATGACATCTTCCATCAAAGTTCTTGTACATATACATCACAACAAATGGTGTAGCAGTAAGGAAAATCGTCACCTCTTAGAAATTGCACGTTCAATGATGTTCTCCACTCAGTTCCAAATGCCTATTGGGGGAAGCCATCCTTACAACCGCATACTTAGTTAACTGTCTTCCATCCAAAATATTGCAATTTCGTACACCTGTAAGTGTCTTACCAGATCAATTCCCTCATGTCCATATTCTCAACTCTCTTCTGCAAAAAGTATTTAGCTGTGTTGCTTTTATCCATAACAACCAACCAAAATAAGCTTGAACCCAAAGCCCTCAAGTGCGTTTTTTTAGGATACTCTTATACTCAAAAAGGGTATAAATGTTATGATCCACATATGAAAAAATTTTGTATCCTATGATGTATTCTTTGTTGAAAATCAATCCTTCTTTCCCAATACCCCTCTCTAGGGCGAGATTGTGGGTGAAGAGAGTCATTGGGATCCTACCATGTCTCTTAAGAAGGGATGACAGATTGAGGGGGAGAACTGAATCATGAGAAGCTATTATGGTATATTCAAGAAGGCCTAAAGCTCCTCAATTAAGTCAGATATTGACTTCAGAGATTGGAACAGTAAGTTTTAGCGAAGATATGGTGGATAAGTTAAATGTTGTTAATGACCTAGATGTGCCTAATGACTTGGATGTCCCTATTACTTTTAGAAAGGGTTTGAGATCACATGCCACATATCCCATCTGGAATTACTTAGCATACTCTAAGCTGTCTCCCTAGTTCTCAACTTTTACCACAAAGATTGACAATGTGGAGATCCTGAAGAATGTGCATGAAGCTTTACAAAGCCCGAGATGGAAAGCAACATTCATTGAAGAGGTCAAGCCTTTATCTGAAAATGAAACTTGGGCATTGTTCATTTGCCTAAGGACAAGAAGGCTGTTGGTAGCAAGTGGGTTTCCACAGTTAAATGCAAGGTTGATGGAAATATTGAAAGGTACAAAGCTTGATTAGTGGCACAAGGATACACCTAGACTTATGGGATTGACTATGTGGAAACATTTGCACCTATTGCAAAATTGAATTCTATCAGAGTTCGGTTGTCATTGGCACCAATTTGGATTGGCAACTGCATCAATGAGATGTGAAAAATGCATTTTTGAATGGAGATTTAGAAGAGGAGATCCATATGAAGATTCCACTAGGTTGAGACAAAAGATAATAAAGGAAAAGCATGCAGATTAAAGAAGTTGTTGGTTTCTTTAAGAAAGGTTTAATTCAAGAGGAAAGGGGTGAATTGAGTTTATAAAATTTTCTTGCTTAACCCCTCGTAGTTAAACTTCTCTTTTTTTGTGCTTTTGTGTAAGTTGCTATGGAATAAATAATGGAAAGATAAAGTGTAGGCAAATAAGTGTGTTTAGCCATGCATTTTGGGGAGCTCCAAAGCACTTTTCAATGCCAAAATGCACTTTTGTTTTATACGCGTCTGTTTGGCTGGAAATCTATATGCTTTTCAAAAACTGTAAAAGTTGAGTTTTGGCTTTTATATCGAAGCTCCGATTCAGAGCCTTTAGAAAAAGCTCTATATATAAACGAGCTTAAAAATTACTGCTAGGTTAAACAGGCCTTAAATCAACCACACAAAGAAGACACGATGTATAGTGGTTCGGGATAACCTCCCTCTACTTTTCTAAGAGCACACCCCTTGTACCTTAGGTTCCACCATCTCTTATAATTGAATACAATTAGTGCACCTAATACATCTAGATTCCAACTCTAGGGGGCATAAATAACTTAGCAATTAATAGCGAGATACGCTTTAGCAATCAAGTTGCACTTCTTGATTCCAGCTCAAGGGGGCGTAAACCTTAGTGCCATTGCACTCTTCTAGATTTTAGCTCTAGGGGACTTAAACCTTAGTTCCTCTTGAACTCTTTTACATTCCAGTTTTAGGGGATGTAATACAATCCAACAAGTTTACTATAAGACACACTCCAACAATCAAGCTTGCTCTTCTTGAGGTTGGTCTCCAATACCAACTCAAGGAAACTCACAAATAAAAAATGAAAAGAAAAGATTACACTTGAATTGTGTTTCTTTAAGAGCACAGAGAAAGCTTTTATAATCCTTGAAAGCTCACTTGAAAGCAGATAATCTTCCCTTTTTGTTGTAGAAACAAGCCTTGAAAGATGTGAAAAAAGGTTGAGTGCTTTGGCTTGGGTTGCTTGACAGTATGAAAGTTAAAGATCAATGAATTCTTTAATAATTGCTTTAACAACTTCTTGAATGTCCCTGATTTACTCCCTTTATAGTAGGATCTAAGTTCTAGCCATCATGGGTAGGTGGTGCTCATTTAATGCAACGAAAATGTTCAAATTTTTTATTGTTTGAAAACGCCGTAACTTCACTTTTGACCTTGGAACGTGATGGTTCTACTGCGTTCATAATAGGCAGTTGTGTTTCAGAGCTTCTGAAGGTTGGGTATCTTTTCAATCGCAGCGCCTCATGTGTCTTCTGTAATGCCTTGCAAATGTGCTACAGAATGTCTGAAGTTAAATTTCAGAACATCTGAAGTGCCATGTTTCCTTCAATGTCGTTTAGCTTTATAAACATGCTTCAGAACGTCTAAAGTTAAATTTCAAAATATCTAAAGCATTGTGTGCCTAGTTAGTTACCATTGCTTCGTTTCTTTAGAGCTTCTGAAGCTCTCTTCAGAACTTTTAAACGTCGACATCGTTCCTTTTGGCAACTAACATTCCAAAAGATACTGTTTCCCTTCTGAAACGTGTTGATCATCTGAAGCATCATCTGAAGATGCTCTGAAGCCTGGAACACTTTTGCATAAAATTCGATTGTTCCTTCTAAGCGTTGAAGCATGGAGTTCATCTTCTAAATATGTTCTGAAGCTTTTTGGCTTAATCTTTAGATCTTTTGACGGTTCATTATGTTTTGGACTTCACTTCTGAGATACTGAGGCTTGAAATTCGCCTTTGAAGCTCGTGTCGACCATCTGAAGCATGCTCTAAAGTTACTCAGAAGCTTTTGGACATAGCTTTTAGATTTTCCAAAGCTTCAACATCTTCTCAACTAACTTTTGAGATCTTCAGACTTGTGTCCACCATCTGAAGCATGTTCTGAAGATATTCAGAAGCTTTTGGACATAGCTTTCAGATCTTCCAAAGCTTCAACGTCTTCTCAACTTAACTTCTGAGATCTTCAGACCTATGTACATCATTTGAAATATGTTTTGAAGATACTTTGAAGCTTTTAAACATAGCTTTCAGATCTTCCGAAGCTTCAACATTTTCTTAACTGAAACTTCTTCTTCTAAAGCTTCCAGATCTTCTGACGTAGCATTTTCTGAGGTTACTGTGAAGCTTTTGTACTTTCACATGTTTTTATGGCTTCTTCAACTTCTGAAAACGTTGTTCTATACTCCCGAAAAATCATTGTAGACTTCTGCATATTGTGTCCTCAGATTGCATCAAATATTTCATTCCTTCTGAAATGTTATTCCATAACTTCTGAATGTTGTGATGAATTTTATCAGCTTCATCTTCTAACTTCTGAAGCTTCCTTATGTATATATTGTGTCATCTTAAATCTAACGTCTGAATTCTTCTAAACTCTAAATTCTGAATTCTTCTTCTTCTATATCTCTGAAACACGTTCTCTGAAATCTGAAGCTGCTTCTAAACTTTGAATCTCGCCAAACTCTGAAATCTAAAGCTTCTTCTAAACACGAAATCTCGACAAACTTTGGCATCTTTTGAAATCTGAAGCTTCTGCTGAATTACGAAATCTTGGCAGAAATATCATTAGCTTAGATCAAGTCTTAAACAAGTTTTGTTGTCATCAAAACTTTACACCTAAACTCAATAGAAGTCTCTTATGGCTTAAGGTAGTCACCTAGAGCTTGATTTAAGAGATTGAATACTACTCCAACTTGGGTACAAGCAAGGACAGTCTGATCATACACTATTTGTGAAGATAACTAGTGATGTTAAGAAGTCCATATAAATGTGGATGACATAATAATCACAGGGGATGATATATATATATATATATGTATATATATGAGACAAATCAAGGCAGAATTCAAAGTAAAAGATTTGGTAGCCTTGAAATATTTTCTTGGGATGGATTTGGCTAGAAATAAAGAGGGCATTTTCATCTCACAAAGAAAATACACACTTTGACTTACTGAAAAAAATAGGGAAGCTAGGGTGTAAGCCAATTGGAACTCCCTTAGAACAAAATTGGAGGTGCAAGATGGAAGAAGGTGATTCTCTTGTAGATAAGGGCAGGTACAAAAGATTCGTAGGTATGCTTACTTACCTATTGCCCACAAAACCTGACATTGCATATGCTGTAAGCATAGTGAGCTAGTTTATGCATTCACCCACGCAAAGACATCGGTTTGCAGTTAACCACATTCTAAAGTATCTTAAGGGAACTCCAGGAAAAGGTCTCTTGTTTCAGAAAAATTAGAGGAGAAACATCGAGGGATATGCTGACGCTGATTGGGTAGGTAGTATTGAAGATAGCAAATCCACCTCAGGCTACTGCACAAAATTGTGAGGCAATCTAGTCACATGGAAGAGCAAAACACAATCAGTAGTTGCCTGAAGAAGCGCTGAAGTTGAATTTCGAGCTATTGCTCAAGGATTATGTGAAATCATTTGGCTACAAAGGCTAATGGAAGACCTGCAAATGTCTTACTCAAGTCCCACTAAGTTGTACAACGATAGTAAATCAGCTATTAGCATAGTAAAGAATCCGGCCAACACGATAGGATGAAGCATGTGAGGATCGATCAAATTTCATCAAGTGTGAGATCTAAGATGGTGGAATTGACCTATGCTACATACCTACTCAGCTCCAGGAGGCAAACATCCTAACCAAATCAATGTCAAAACTGAATTTCTAATCTATTCTTGGCAAGCTGGAAATGATCAACATTTATTCCTCATCTTGAGGGAGAGTATTGGAGAATCATATCTCTAATTTAGGAAAATTTAGCAATTTCCTATTTCTAGATGATTTTAGTTGGTTGTTTATTAGTTGCTAGTCATTTAATTTATTTCCTCGTTTCGTCAATTATATCCATCCATGTATGGAAATCCTTTTGTATATAATTCATTTGTTATCTATAAAATTTTGAAGTAAGTTTTCCAAAATTCCTTGCTTTAGATACCATTATACTGATTGACTTCCATGCATTTATATGTCGTGCAATTTGAGTCTTTGGATAGTCATCTCCCTTGGGAACCTTGAGAGTCACTATTGGATTTATTTGTGATTGGACTTATTGAGGAGGTCAAGGATGAGGTTGACCTACCTCATTGCGGGGTACTATATGATCTGCACTATTCATCGAGAGGCAACTTTAGCAGCTGGCACAATTGTATGCCTCGTATCCACCTTTACTATCTAGAGAGGTGCTAGATGTTCCTATGTCTCATGATGATTGATGTAGATTGTGACCAGGCTTTACATCGTATTTAGGGTTTAGTTATTGTTGCATTTTTTAGGGATATTTTATTTTATATTTTTAGTATTTGATTATTTTTAGAAATTTGGTGTGTGTCTTAAGTGATAGATACATTGATCCATTTGGTGCATGGTTTAGATTAATGTTGTATTTATTTTATTTAGGGTTTATTTATATACAATATTTTAGGGTTGTGTTAGGGTTTCCTTTATTTTCTATAAGTAGGGTTGCTTTGTATTAGAGATGGTGGTTATAATTGAATTGATAAATGAAAATTGAGTTTCTTGGTATCTTTCTCTCTCCTTAATACTATATCATCTTTCATAATTCATCTCGATTTCTTCTCTTTCTTATCCCACTTGAAAGGATCCTTCCTCTTTCTTCTATTTCTTCTCTAATCCATCCTACATCAATTTGGTATCAAAGAAAATCTTGGTGTCAATTTTCATGTTCACTTTCTACACACACCCCACACATTTTCATCCACTGCCATTGAGTTCTCCAGAAGATCACACTATGTCATCTATTTATTTGTTGAGATATTAAAGAATCTAGCTGCACAACCTATTCTCTGCAAATTGTAGAAATTGTGTGATTTAGAGTGTCAAGAGGCCATGCATAAGTTAGGGTTTTTTTATTTTTAGAAATTTATTATTTGAGATTTTCAAGTTAATTTATTTTGGGATTCGATGTGTACATTAAGAGATCAGCTTATTAATCAACTTGATGGATGGTTTCGATTGTTTTTTTTATTTATTTACTTAGGGTTTCATTTATACGCAATATATTAGGATTGCATTAGGGTTTTGCTTTTGAGTCTATAAATAGGATAGCTTATATTAGGGTTGTTAACACTTTATGATTGAAATACATTGCTTCTTTTTGTCTTAATTCTCCCTAAATTTTCCCTACTTCTCCCCTTTCTTCCCTTCTTATCACCTTGAGAGGTTTTTTTCCCTCTTTCTTCTCTCTTCTTCCTACTTGTTCTACATCAATTGGGTATCAAAGCGAATGATCCATTCAGCATTTCATCACTGATTTCTCATCCCCTTAGCACTTTGTTGTTGATTAATACATCTTCTAGCACTCTCTTGCTGATACATTTGCTAGCACTGCAATCTGATCATGGAGACTGTGTTCTATGCATATGCCATTTGCTGCGTTTCACGAGTTGCTGCCCACGTACAAACCTGTCCACCAACAAATAGCTTCTGCTGCTGCAACCTCCTCTTCTTTCCAGTCGAAGCAGCCATTGTTCAAATCATCATCCTTAAGCAAACATTGTTGCCCACGCTATCCAGTGGTAGTAAACAGATTGTGGTGTGCGTTTTGAAGAAAATCTTAACCGTCCAACAACTCCGGTCAGGCCACATAGCATCGATGAGTCCTTTGGTGGGTTTTCAAACCCATGGTTTGTGGAAGACGACCGTCTTCTGGTTTTTAGAGATTTTCTGGGATTTTTTTAAACAGGCCCTCTCGATTTTGTAGTTTGAAACTAAATCCTTTACAAACTTTTCCAAAAAAACCCCTGCAACTTCGAATTTGCAAATAGGTCTCTACTGAAAATTTTTACAATCTGGTCTAACTTGGGATTTTATAGAAAAGTCCCTATTCTTCATAGAAATTGTAGTGCAGCCACCTTTTCTGAAAATTTTCAAAAATAAAAAAAAATGCAATGCAGCCCCTCTGTTTTCTGAAATTGCAATTCAAACATAATAAAAACTCATATACAAATCATTTTTTTTTCAATGCACAAAGAATTTGCTCTAGCAAAAGAGGAGATTAAATCATGGCGTGAGAAAAATCTTCAATCCGGTACAATTAATGCTCCAAAGAAAAAATTTGTGCCCAATCTATTGAGGTTGAATCTACGGTTGATGTGAATGATGAAAGTTACATGAAATCTATGGATGAAACATATCAAGAGGTGAATGCTATTGAAGATCTCCAAGAAGAAAGGCATGCATGTAAAAACTTAGAAGATTCAACGATCGTGAAGGAGTTTGTTCAGCCATCAGATATGTCATTGGCTTTGTCTGAAAAATAGGAAGAAAATTTTGATTTGATTGCAGATAAAAAGTTATCTAATAGCAAACTTGCAATGGTTGAAGATTTGGGTATGGTAGAAGGTGTAAGTGTTGAGATATTGAAGAATGAGATCAACAAGTTTATTCATGAAGATGAATGTATTTCCAAGATAATGGAAAAAATTTTCAAGAGGCATCACACAAGGGCCACAGTAGCAATATAGCACTTCAGATTTACATGTTCTCCCTTTATGAAGGTTTCCAAGCCCGCGAAGCATAAGACTAGAAACAAGGAAAAGAGAAGAATGAAATGGTGCTTTTTAAAGTGTTGTCCAACCCATGAGAATCCAATTTGACATGTTGGACTAAATCATCAACTATTACCAAAGCCAATGAAGACATGTTACAAAGTTGGATTTTGGCTAACATATCCCTCCGAACTTGAGGATGAGCTTTTTTTTTTTCAAGCTGAGTAGAATGATGAAGAGTGTCAAGAGGCCATACATAAGTTAGGGTTTATTTATTTTTAGAAATTTCTTATTTGAAATTTTTGTTGTACTTAATTTATGTTGGGATTTGATGTGTACTTCAATTGATCAACTTGATGGACGGTTTGGATTGTTGTTTTTATTTATATACTTAGGGTTTCATTTATAAGCAATAAATTAGGGTTGCATTAGGGTTTTACTTTTGAGTTTATAAATAGGGTAGCTTGTATTAGGGCTGTTAACACTTTATGATTGAAATACATTGCTTTTTTTTACTCTAATTCTCCCTAAAATTTTCCCTAATTTTCCCATTTCTTCCCTTCTTATCCCCTTGAGAGGTTTTTTTTCGCTCTCTTCTCTTTTCTTCCTACTTGTTCTACATCACTGTGGTGGTGTTTTTTGTTCTTCTGCCAATCACAGAAATTCATTGTTGTAGGCAAATTTCTGTCCTCCATTGTTGTTTCTGTTATTGTTGCTATCATTTGGGGCATTGACAACTGCCTTTATTTTGATTGGGGGATGTGTTGTAAAACCATTGCTGTCAACAAAGGAGGTCACAACAAATCCATCATTGGGACTTGGTGTGGAGGTTTATTTTCTTTCAGCGAACCTAGGGTTCAAGGGTGGTTGCTGTTTGTGCCACCAACATGTCATGTGCCACCAACTTAAGAATAAAGTTTTGGATTCTGGTGCAGAGGAAAAAGATCACTACGGCTTTGGATCTGTTGAAGGTAGTGTTGCTAGGTTTCAAGCGCTGTTGGATATGGAGGACAATTGTTGAGAGTTACCAGAGTAGTGGAAGATGGCTCTTGGACAGCAATGAAAGACTGGAGATTGAATAGCCTTTGGACTGCAAATCTGCAACAAGGTCTTGTGAATCAATCACCTTATGAAACTGCTGGAAGTGTTGCAGCAATCAAATCTGAAATTGTACAGCAACTATTTAAACTGGCAGCAACAAATATGATGTCTAATATTTGTAAGAAGATGCAAAAGATGGAATCTGTCACTGCCGATACAAGTGGACAAAAGAAAGCTTGCTGTTTGAAGTTGTGATGATCTGTCACAATGTGTGATGGCAGATGATGTGATGATTGCTGTCAGCAGTATTTGAATGAGATCTTGGTTTTGGTTCTGATACCAATTTGATGTAGCACAAGAGAGAGGAGAATTTAGAAAAAAGAGGAAGGATCCTCTCAAGGAGATAAGAAGGCAAGAAAAGGAAGAAGGATGGAAAAAATAGGGATTTGAGGGAGAAGTAGAAGAATAGAAAAGAGATTTTGGGAGAATTGTATGTACTTGCATTCAATCAATAATCGTAAGTTGTGTTTTACACATGACCAGTGCTTCTCTATTTATAGGAGATAATAGAAAAACCTAATGCAATCCTCATCCTAACGGGATGTGGATTACTTATATTTTAAGTAAGCCCTAAACAAAAGCAATGGTCTAAATCATGTATCAAGTTGTTCTATATGTGGATCACTTGATGATTACATAAAATCTCAGTTAAAACAAATAAATACCTAAAATCCTAATATAATATCTTGAAAATTTGTAATAATAAATAAGCCCTAAATTTTATGAATTAGCCTTTATTGCTCATATTGTTTTCTTCATCGATTAATATTTAAAGAAAGGAAAAAACCAAATTTCTTATTTTTTGGTTAAATATAATTTTATCTCATTTGTTCTAATTTGTTATGTATTTGTGATATAACAGTGATAAAATAAGACTCTTTTCACATGACCATACTTTATTTTACTTCTAGGGTTAAGGCCATGATATATTTCAAAATTTTTACATACGTCGAATTACAATATGATATTATTAATATCTAATGTTTTGTACTCCATTACATCTTTTGTAGATGGGATGATTTATTGAAAACCTTCAAGCTTTTTACCCTTTTCTCTAATGATATCCTTAAATTTATGATATGGTTTTAAGCGCCTACATGATGGAAACTTGTTATGCATGTCACCTTTTTATGTTTTCATTCTTAAATTTGTACATTTTTGTGCTTTTGTGATTCCTTAACTTTCATTAAACATTTAATGTTTTCCTATGTTTCTTCAATGTTTTCAAAATGTATGTATCAGCATGATATTGATGCATGTTACCTTGTTCCATGTCGAGCAATACTTGTAATGATACTGATACTAGGAAGCATTGGTCATACCTTGATTCAACCTTTTTTCAAAATTAATTGAAATTTCAAGTCATTGATTAGAAACTGTGCATTTTGTCTTACTCTTTTAGATGTGCAAAACTCACAGGCGTATATGTAGACAAATTGAGGTGCAGAACCAGCCTTCCTTGTAATGCCATTTCTTTTCTCTGGGCATGAACAGGAAATTTGGAGAATCAAAACTTCCTGTTTTCTGTTTCATCTGCACAGCTTTAAAATTTTATACAATGGCATCAAAAAATACCTTCAAAGTTAGAATTGCATTATGTTTACAGTCTTACCTTGGTAAATCCCAATATCATATATAACAAAGTTGAGTTATTGCATGTCATGGATATAAGCTTCTAATTAAACTTTTGTCTGGGCGATGCTTAGATGCTTTTGTATATTTTTGAGGGTTTTATCTACAATTTGCAGATGCAATGCTTAAGATGGTTTAATCATGTTTTGAAAATGCAGTTCCCCTCAATGGCATCATTGCAAGGAGAGCTCCCTAAAATGGGAGGTCCTTCAGCTTCTTTGCATACTTCCAGCTTGGGCACCCCTTCTCAGCAGTGGGTGACTCCTCAAGCACCATCTTATAGATCAGGATTGCCTTCCCAAGCAGCTTCTCACCCATCAGCAATGCCTCAGATGCCATCTTATCCATCTTCATTGCCTCTGCAAGCACCTTCTTATCGTTCAACATTGCCTACTGGAACACCATCTTATCCATTGACAGCACATTCAAGTAATACTTTGTTTTATTTTATTTTCCCTCTATCCTTTTTTTATGTTTGTTTTTTCTGTTCTGATGTGAATTCTCAAGTCTCAGGTGCATACATGGCACATCAGACACCAAATAGCATGTTGACTTTCGGGTAAGTTTCCTAGTATTATGTTCATTCTACGTTTAGTTTTCTCCAAGTGGATTTTTGCCAGAGTGGTAAACTTATTTATTGTTGGAATGGCTTTTAAATGCTTGGCTTTGTTATTGAGCCAAAACATACTTTCAGTTGCATACTCTTTTCTGTTTTACCCTTATTTTCAGAAAATTGTGGAATATATATATATATATATATATATATATATATATTTGGACCACATGTTTTGAACCTGAATGTGTCATAGTCAAGTGAACAACACGTACAAAGAAATAGGTAAGCTTAGATCAATGAAATTATGCAGTCTCTGCCTTATGAATTTTTATCCCAAGAATTGGTATGGCATGTATTAGAAGATATCATAAATTTAGTTTAGGGTTGTCTTAAGGTGGGCTTAACCTGAGACAGCCAGGCAAGCAAATTGATTTGGCTAAGGCAGGTTGATTTGTTTGATAAGGCTGCCTACCACCCAATTTCCTCCATAAGGTGCAGTGATTCAATGCATTAATGATGTTCTGGAATATTTCAGCATGGTATCCTGAGCTTCTAATGTGATGAACCATCAATAGTCATTTAAGAGAGAACTAAAAGAGTAAAGGCCAATCCACACATTCAATAAAGGAGGTCAAATTTCAAATATTCAAGGAGACTTTAGGGGAGATTCCTCATCCTGTCTTATTGGAGCACAATTTGTACCCCTGTAATGTGGTTGTAACATGCATTTACCAAGTTCTATAATTGTTTGTACTAACTAGATTTACTATTCAGTTGGTATACTCACATTGGTGCACTATAAGTTTCTGTTGAAATTTGGGCCGCACTAGCAGAAAGCCAGCTAAAAGTAGTGCTGCTGATATTTGGTCTTATGAAAGAAACTGAGATTCTCTCTGTTTCATATATGTCAAAATTACTTTGCAAGATTCAATACATATCTTGAAAAACATCTAAAAGGCTCATGAAAAGTGTAGGTACTTACATGAGTCTACATTTTCGTTCATTAGAATTACATATAGTAGAAAATGCATGAAGCACCACAAGTTTTTGGAGGTATTTGGTCTCACATTGACAATGGACCCGAAACTAGGCATATATCTTTCTAGTAAGGCTATTAATTTGATGATGGGCACTAACACACTGCTTATTTACCTGAATGAAAAATGTTCTTGGAATTGTGAACCACATCTTTGTTATGAGTTTCCCAAGCTTTCATTTAAGAGAGGTAAAAGTGTTTGTCTTCTGATAGTTCAAAACTTTTCCTCATTTTTTCTTTTCTTCAAACTTTGCCAATAGGAGTTTTAAAACTCTTATTGCTAGTCCCTAGTCTAGACAACAGTGGGTTGACGTGTTAGTTTAGCAGCCGACATTAATATTTTGTTACATCTTTAAACTATGGATTTTTGAAGTGACATTCAAAGTTTCTAATGCTAGCGCATTCCCTGTAAGTGATGTATTGCATTAAAGCTCGAATTTAGTGAGAAATGGGCAAGGGTTGCCAGGGTGGTTCCCCAAAAGTGATGCACTACAATTGCACCTAGTCATAGTGGAAAGGAGGCAAGGGTTCCTGCATCATCCTAGTTGTGTGCAGGTTAAAAAAATAGTCTAAAGATATAGGATTTGTTTTTCTTCTTTGAATAAAGGAAATCTTTTTGGTAGAGGTATGGAATTAAGGGATGCTATGAGAAGAAGAATCATTAACATAGCTTGCCTTCAACAGACTAAGTGAAAATGGCAAAAGTTATGAGTAATTGATGAACATAAATTATGGTACATAGGAAATGATGAAAATAAAAATGGAATAGACATAATGGTAGAAAACAACTTCAAAGATAAAGTTATAGATATCAATAGAGTTTGGATTATACAAATGAAAATTGTGTTAGGTAAAGAGAATTAATGTCATTATTACTTATGCACTGCAATTAGAATTAGTGTAAGGAATCCAAATCAACAGAAGATATTCATTGGAAGAGATTTGCATGGACATTTGTAGGAAAAGAATACATATTGTATGAGAAGATTCATGGAGGTTTTGGTTTTGGAATTAGGAACAACATGAGTGTTGGTATTTTAAACTTTGCTATGGCATATGATTTAGGCTTAGCTTTAGGAAACATCTTTTCCTTTTCTTTTTTTTTTTTGTTTGACAAAAGAGATGAATATTTAGTAACTTTACAAGTGGGTTACATTCAAGCCAAATGCACTTTTCTTTCTTAAAAGGTAAGATTGGTTTCTATATAGCAATTGTAAAGTTATACCAAGTGAGAGTCTAACAATGCAACATGGTTTATTGATAATGGATAACTTCTAAAATTACATGGTGGAATCTAAAGGGAACTAACATAAAGAATTTTAATAAAAAAAATAGTAGGAGGAGGAAAATAGATAATATAAAAGATGTTGAAGTTGAATCAATATCGAATGAGATGAGGCAATGCATTTTAAAAGTGGGAAAAGCATCCTAGGAGTATGTAAGAATAGTAGGCAATTCATGTAGGAAAACATGGTGGTGGAATGAGCATGTCCAAAAGGGTATTAATGAAAAACGAGTAAAATTTAAAAAATGGTAAAATAATAAGAATGAAATAAAGTTACAATAATATAAGAACTCGAAGAAATATACTACGAAAGTCATAAGTGAAGCTAAAATATATGACTTATGATCATATTTATAATAGATTAGAGACTAGATGAGTTGATAAAGATGTATCTAATTTGGAAAAATTAAAAGTTATTAAATGTTGATTTATCAAAAGATATAAGATTAGAAGAAAATATACATAAAAAAGAAAAAAAAAAGAAATTGCTTTTTTTCCACAGAATTAGTATATGGAATAAATGAAAACCTAAGAAAAATGAGAGTAGGAAACATTTTAGCTCCAGATAATTTGCCGCTTGAGGTGTGGGAGTATGGGTGAGATATATTTATTGGTCGACAAATTTATTGAATAAAGTTATAAGGTTAAAAAATTTGCGAATAGGAGTGTTGCTCTAGTTGTCGGTCCTAGGCCTGGGTAAAAGATGAGGGTTGGCATGTCAGGTTAGTAGTCGATGTTATAAAAACTTTTGTCACATCTTATAACTATGCATTTTAAAGCGACATTCCAAGTTTTGAATGCTAGGGTATGCCTTATAAATGATGCACTACATCAGAGCTTGAATGTAGTGAGAAGTGGCAAGGGTTGCTAGGTGGTTTCCCTAGAAGCGATGCACCATAATAGCCCCAGTTGTGGCGAAAAGTAGGTAAGGGTTCTTGTGTCATTTTTGGACATCCATGGGTAAAGAAGTTAGCTCAAAGATATAAGGTTTGTTTAGCTTCTTAGAATGTAGGATTTCTTTTTGGTAGGAGTATGAAGTTGGTGATGCTATGAGAGGAAGAAGAATTAATGTAGAAAGTCATCAGAAGACCAAATGGAAAGGATCAAAGGCTACAGAAATTGAAAGGGAAGTTTTTAGGAGTATATAGCAGTTTTGCTGAGAGGGAAAATTTCTCTAAGCATAAAAAAAGTAATTTTCGTTAATTTGTGAGAAATTATCTACAATTTCGTTGAACTTTTTGCTAAAATTTAAAAAATTTAAAAATTTAAGAAAAATTAAGAATTTTTCTATAAAACATTTTAATAAATCATGATAAATCTAATTATACATTTAGAATAAAAAAATTACTTTAAATGTCAACATATAAGAAGTAAAAAAAAACATTTGAATGACATAAGTACTGATAAAATAGATTTCTAATGTAAATTAGTAAAGGAGAGATTTAGGTTACACAAAGTTGTTCAACATATACATATAATGTGAATTATAAGCAAAAAATATTCTAAAATCATGCTATCACCTATGAATAAATGAAGACAATAATATTGTGAAATAATTAAAACTAGTTACAATAAAATAATTTCAACAAGAAAGACATTGTACTTTTTAACACCCAAACAAATTGTGCATCATTTATTTTTCTAATTATACATGACTTTTTATGAGTGATTTTATAAATATTTATCTGTCATAATTTAATAATATAATTTAAAAAATATAATATAAACCATTTATTTTCAAAAAATATAAACATCATATGTTTTTAAAACTTTTAAAATAAAAAAAATCATTCCATAACTTTTTTTCTTTGAGCATATGAAAAATATATTAAAAAACAAAAATATATAAACAAAAAACTCTATTTACATCATAACAGAGTTTTTTGTGTAGAAAAAAAACTACATTTTTATCATATATAGTTGTTGATTGATGACTCTATGGGTGAAATCAAAGCTTTAAACTCCCAATTATGGATTTCAAAGGCTGGAAAAGAACTACTATAGTTCTTCCTTATGTTGATCTATAATATTTTCAAAAGATTTTGAATTTTCTCTTTGCAAAGCAACTTAGATTTAGTCAGAAATGAGATTCAATGCTTCAAAGATGGGTTTTGAAACCCAAAACTAGATTTTGAGTGAGATCCAACCACCTACAGTAAACCCATAGATGGGAAGATGGGTTTCGAAACCCAAAAAGCAGATTTGGACTTGCCACTGTTTGATGAACATTGTACACCTTAAATCTATATAAATCGAAGGCTCAAATTTGGTTTTTTGAAAGGGAAAACATAAGTAGTAGAGTTGAAATGGCTTTTGAAAATGTATATTTGGGTAAGGAACAAAAACAAGAGGAATTAAGTAGAAAATAGGGCATTTAGGTATGTTTTTTCTATGATTTTCAATGATTTTTCCTCTATTTTTTACTATTTATTGAAAATTTTCTCCATAATTTTGAAATTCTCTCTTAAAAATTCAAAATTTTCTTCTTATTTTGAAAATTTCTCCTAAAGCTCAACATGTCCATCTTTCCTTGTCAAAAACATTTCAATAAAGGACCAAAACGAAATTATCAGCGAACTTCTCATTGATAATTTCGAAATTGCTAACACTAGTATATAGGAAATGATGAAAAAAGAGATGAAGTGGGCATAATCATAGAAAATAACTTCAAAGACGAAATTGTAAATGTTGATAATATTGGTTCTCGGTAAGATGGTAGCTCAAGAGGGGGAGTGAATTGACTTTTACAAACTTTTTTGGCCAAATTAAAATGTACCAAAAATAATTAAAGATTAAAGCATTGAGCTCACTTTAAAATTTTTATAGTGGTTCGGTCCAAGGTGGGTTCCTTCTCCATTTCTCTAAGACAACCCTTGTTTGAGGTTCGACTAAACACAAGCTTCCACACACCTTGTTGGGTTTTTTGAATTTATCAATTAACTCTTACAATTGCACTTACTGGAAGTTTATCCTCTTGCAGATTTGCACTTTCCAATCACTGAAGGTCTCACCACTTGCAGAAAACAAGCTATCGATACAAGTTACACAATTGCACAATGAATTTACCTCTTGACAGGATGAATTGTACATGATGAAAAATAAATAAAATAAAGTTTGCTCTATGTAGATTAAGTGCTTCGAGCTCCTTTGGTAACGTATAGATGAAACTTGAAAGCTTGAGTCGAGTTACAGCATTGCTGGAGTGAACGCTTATGGAAGAAAACTTCCATTCACTTGTAAATGCACAATGTAACATTTGGAGTTTTTAAAATTGTTTTTCCTTCAAATGGATCCTTTAGTTATAATTCTTGGAAGGATTCATGGCAACCTGAAATTGATTTGTTAAGTTCTTGACCGTTGGATCGTGTTTGCGAAAAATTAGTCGCAACAATAACAATGGACCTCTGTGGGGTAGTTGGAGACATTTATCGAAGAACTATGTTGTCAGTGACTGTTGGTAGTCATAATAACAAATCTCTACATGCTTGAGGTTGTCCTCTGTCAGCTCTGGGAGAAGAGACCCACGTTCTAGCGACCATAACAGACCTTTGTTGTCGTTGAGTTATCCTCTATGGACTCCTCTTTCGGTTCTAACTGTCTCAATTACTTATGACTAGTTTTACAAACCTCTGTTAATTTAAGTTGTCCTTTGTAGATGATTTTGTGGAAAACCTTTTAACTTGGATACATTTCCAAGTTCTTCCAAAAACCTCTGTTCGAGGAAACCTATCTTTTCTGCTATTTCCTGTCTTGCAAAACTTTGTTTTTATTTGACATTTACATGCTTTCGTTCATCTTCACTAGTTTTGGGATGTGTTTCTTGATAAGGTTAAGTCCAATAACACGTTTGCTTTGGTTCCTTTGTGTTTTTACGTTATGTTTTTCATTTTTACTTTTGCAATACTTGGAAATAAAGCTGTTAGTACTTTTTTTTCACTCATATATTTGCTCATCATAAAAAATAAGTTGTTATTATGCATTTATCATCAAAATCAACTATTTTTGGGGTTTAGACTCAATAGATAAGAGTTAGGGAGAATTAGACATATAAAACTTGTACTAGGTGAGGAGAATCAATATCACTAGTTGCCTATGCATCTCAAATAGGATTTAATGATGGAATTAATAAATAATTTTGGAATGGTATGGATGGTTTAGCCATTAGTGGATGGTATACCAAGCCATGGAAGGATATTTATAAGAGGAGATTTGAATAGGCATATAGGAATAGATAATAGCTAGAATTATTTTTTTTTTTCCTTTTTAGAAGAGGATCGATTTTTTGTGTGGGGATTGTAAGGTTAAACTAGGTGATAGTTTAATTGTTATTAATAATAGATACTTACATACAAAAATGAGAGAGAACATTAAACTAAGGTAACTTCTAAATATAACCAACATAAGGTATTCTAGGGCCTTTTGCATTTGCCTCCCTAATAAAAAATGATAAAAGTAGGAAAATGGGTAAATATAAAGATTTTGAAGTAAAATCAATGTGGAATGAGATGTCAAAATGCATTCAAACCATAAGGAAAAACATCTTAGGGGTAGAAAAAATAATAGATATTCATCTTAGGAGTATAAAAAAAAAAAGATACTCACATAGGAAAATCCGTTTGTGTAATGGAGAAGCAAAATCCATGTAATTAACCATATGTATGTGGAAAACAACTTTTAATGATGATGTAAAGATTATAACATCAAAGAAAATGTCAAATAAATGTAGAAAACGTATAATTGTACTAATCTTCAAGATTAAAGGAGATATTGAAACCTATTCCAATTATCGCGGGATAGAACTTATGAATCACGTTATAAAGCTTTAAGAATGAGTAATCAAACATAGGTCAAGATATGAAACGAATGTTCCAAAAAATCAATTTGGCTGTGTCGGTAAAATCAACTAAAGCTATTGTCATACTTAGGAAATTGATAGAGAAATATAGAGTAAAGAAGAATAATTCCATATGGTTTTATTAATTTGGAAAAAAGCATTTGATAAGGTTCCTAAGAAATTAATATTCCAAGTGTTAAAGAAAGAAAAAGTCATTTGAGTCATTGAAATTATTAGACACTTGTATGATGGGCAGAGCTGTAAGTGGACAAACAAGTGAGTTTTTTATTGCAAAAGGTTTACACCAAGGTTCGATGTTAAGTCCTTATCATTTTACTTTGGTTATAGATGTGCTTGCTAGACATTCACGAAAAGGTACCTTAATATATGCTATTTGCAAAATATATAGTTTTAATATGATATGGGAGGCATGTTGAGTCGAAGTGTGTAGTTTTGATGGCAATAAAACTTACAAATGACTCGAACTTAAGCTAATTAAGTTTTGTCAAGATTTTGGGTGACAGAGGAGACCCACACAGGAGACGAGTTGGGCTACATAGGTCTTTCAGGGACATTGGAGCAATGTTCTGAATTCTTAGACCAATAGAAGAGAGCTACAAAGGAAAGCCTAAGGCTTCAGAGATTTGTAGCACTTGCTGCCTTGTTGGGTGCTCCAAGTCACGACGTTCAGAGGTCTGTAGAACTCTCTGTAAAGACCATATTCTACTAAGGCTTGAATAGAGGAAACCTATAGAGTTCTTCAGGGCCACGATCGTCTACACTGTTCTTCAACAAAGAAGAGGTTACGTCTATAGAGATCTATAGTCGTGAAGATTGGAATGTTAATATAATGTTTCAATGGCTAGATTTCAATAGTCTTCTTCCAGAATGGGGTGCAACTTGGGTCAGGTACCCGTGAACCGAATCGGAATCAACTTGACTTTAAGAAGGAAAAATCGGGTCAGTTCCACCTGTATTACCTATAGGGTAGGTTTGGATTGGCCTTTTTGACCCACATATAAATCGGGTAGGTTTGGTTCAAGCGCTTGGTACCCGGAACTGACCTAGCTCGCATATATAATTTTTAAAATAACTATGTATGCAATGCTAGTGATATTTTATGTTCACAATTTTACTTTCATATTTGATTGCTCATTCCTTTGTTGTATGTAAATCTTGACTTTCAAAATAAGGAATGGTGAACTTAGTGACACGCAATTCAATAAAATTTGTATAAAATGAATAGGCATCACTAGTGTGCTTTTATAAGAAATGAATAGGCAGAATGTATCAGACTCAATTCAATGAGAAAGGCAATTGTTGGAGCCCAAACCACAGAGCAAGGTGATTGTTCAAGATACAAGGGGAACGTTTCACGTTATTGTAAAAGAGATTCCATTGTTTTTGATTTGCTACCAAGAACTCCTAACAACATGTAAGTTAGAAATTGTTGCAAAGGGGGAGTGATCAATTCGTGAGTTTGGGAATGCAGTTAATTCATTTCAGGTCAATGCAGGTGTTGCTAGGATTGAACCAATTTTGACCCAGTATCAAGCTGACCCGACCTTAAAAGAAATAGGATAGGGTCGACTTTTAACTGAACCGATCTAATAAAAGGGTAGGGTGGGGCTTTTAGAAATAGGGTTAGGTTAAGTTCGACCAAGAAATGAACTAAATTGACTTGAGTTGCACCTCTACTTCCAAATGTTCAAAAGCCTTTTCGAAACTTATAAGTATAAGTTTCGTTGAAGAAGACGAAGAAGCTTGAAGGTTCTAAGTGATATAAACGAATCAATCATAACAAACTCAATCAAGTCTTCAAGTGCATTCATTCCAAGGCACTCCAATGATCAAAAAGATTAAAGCTATATTAAGTCCATCTCAAGAGGAGTTTGAATCACTGTAATGTTATTGTTTATTTTTTACATTCGAGCTTATATTGTGTACATCTCAACCTAGTAAGTGGCATTACATTGTATAATCTTTGTTTAGCTTTTTGGGTCTTTTGCTACAAGGAAAGAGATTTTTGTAGTGGTGGTATATTGTAAAAAGTTTGTAGGTAAGCTTGGAGAAACCAACATTATCGAGTTCCTGGTAAGCTCGGAGAAACCAACATTATAGAGTTCCTGGTAAGCTCGGAGAAACTAAGTTGTGTAAGTGCTCTTGGTGATCTTTGGAAACCAAGGGAGATGTGATTCCGCATGTTGATAGTGGAACCCAAGGCTGGAGATACCTTGGAAAGCATAAAAGGTCCCAAGGGGGCCTAAATCACTATAATTCTTGTATGTTAATTGTCTTGTGTGATTGTGTGCTTCCATTGCTATTCATTTTGTGTTCTCGCACATTCACTTAATGTTTCAATCTTGCTTGATTTTGTGCTTTGCCATATACTATTTTGGGAACAACAATCAGCTTTAAAACTTAGTCTCAACAAGGCATAACTCGGAAGCTAGATAAATGACAAGATGCTTTACAATCATAGGGTTTTAAAATTAGTTGAATGGGAATCGAATGTATTGTATGTAACTTTAACAATAATTCAAATATAAATGAGAAATCAATTATGATTGCAAATCAGTTGACATCACAAAATGACCATTTTAAGTTTTGGGGTTCAATAGTTAAGGAAAGTGGAGATTTGATAATGATATTGTGTAAAAAATTCAAGTTTGGTGGAATAAATGGTGTTGTGCTATTGGAGTTTCATGCAATTGTTGGTTATCAATTAATTAAAAGAAAATTTTATAAGATGGTTATGTGATCCTACTATGCTTTATGGGGTAAATGTTGGGCGGTCAAAGTGAAAATTAGTTGGTGTACTTGTGTACATTGTGTACATGCCACGTGGAAGCTGGAGAGTTTACTTGCTTAAGTTGTAACTCTTTTTTCCTATAATTTCTCAAATGGGAAGGTTAATTCCCTTGGGTGAAATTTTACACTGAGGTTGACATCGCATGTACATGTTGTACACGAGTACACTAATGCATGTGCATGTTGTACACAAGTATACACTAATTTTCGCAATTAATGAACAACGCATATATAAAACGAATGTAGCTGAAATGAGAATGTTAGTATGATTGAGTGATTAAATAAAAAAGAAAAAGATAAAATTTGAAGTGAAGTAATATAAAGTAACCTAAAAGTAGAATCAATAGGTAATAGAATAAGGGCAAGTAGACTTATATGGTTTGGTCATGTGAAATGGAGACCGAAGGCCGCACTAATACGAGAAAGAAATTTATCCATATAGAAGGTTACAAAAGAATTAGAGGACAGCCAAAAAAGACAGAAGTCATTTATAAAGATTTAAAGATACTTAAAAGGCTACCAAAGGCTAAACCAACATCAACAGGAGTGATGCAACAGGGCTTATGATGATGATGATAATGATGAAATGATTTCTTTACTAAATGGTTGTGTATTGTTTTAGCATCCTTGGGAATTTCTAGTTTAAAATTGAAACAAAAGGTGCTAAATAATTTCTGAAAACTGGATAAATCTTATTTTACTATGCATGATTGTTTGTTAGATGTGCCAACAATGCTGCATAATTGAAAATAGTCTATCTTTTCTGCTGTCAATCACAGGCCACCAGGAATTGGAGGCTTCAACAATGAAGGTGTTCCTAACCTGTCCGGTGTGGATCAACAACCAACTGCTAGACACAAGCAACCGGCTACACCACCCTCTCACACTTCTCTAGGGGGGAACCCTTTTGGCTAGGAGATGGAGATGACAATTTTTGTGTTCAGATTGGTAAAATACTTTTTAATGGTCCTGATGTTTGCAGTTGCCTGCTTCCATCAGAGTAGGGGTAGGTTTGGCTGGTTTGTTCCTTGTGCGAGGATAAGAACTAAACAACACCGCGCCCCCCACCCCACCAACTTGACAATCATAAAGCAAAGTGGGTTCAATTAGTCATTTAAGAAGAGAATAGAAGAGCCAGTGCATGATTGCAAAGGGCAAGAGTATGGAGCAGCCCTTCAGTTGGGCCAAGGTATTTTTCATTGTCATCAGTCTTTGTAAATCTTATCATCTATTGTTGTTGGTAGTGGTGTATTTTCTGCATGCTTTGCTTTTATATAACACAATTAGGAGTTGTATTCTATGTCAATTCTGACCCCCTCCTTGGCATGTAATTTTATTTTTGTATTTTTTTTAATTGGTAACAGCGGTTTGCTTGTTCTTTTGATCGTTGTTGGGTCTGTGAGAGATTCCGGAAAATGATATCATTTGGAAGTGTGAGACTTGTTGTATTAATTAAAATTTGAGGGATTATGGAAACTGATATCATTTGGAAGTGTGAGACCTTGTTGTATTAATTAAAATTAAGGCGTGCCTTGCTCCTGTTGGTTTAAACTGTTGTTTGGCTGCTCTGTTTCAGTTGAGGTAGTTTTAAATTTTTTTTCATTGAAACAAAATCCACTCCATTTCTTTTTCTGGAAAATTGTTGATGTATCATCATTTACACGCTCTGGGCTCCCATTGTGGAATCGTCCAATTTTAATTTTGCCAGGAAGCGAATGATTTTATATATCTGAACCTGTAATATTCGGTACCCAAATTAGAAGGCTGTGATTTCATGGCCTATCGACACTGAGGGAAACAGAACAGTGTAAGGTAACTAACCCAACCTCTGTCTTGTTAGCATCAGTTTATGATTTGATTTTTCCAGGCTATGAGTAATAACCTCTTGCACAGAAAACTAATGCTAAAATGAACAAATACAGGGTTTCCAAAGGAGAGATGCTGGTTGTTATCGGTGCATTTCTTACCCATCATTGGTTACATGCATGTCGGGTGTCTCATTGGAGTTGGCTAATGGGTACATGCTTGTAGGGTGTCTCAGTGGAGTTGGCTGATGGGTACATGCATGTTGTGTATTGGTGTTTGGCTGATGGGTACATGCATGTCGGGTGTCTCATTGGTGTTTGGCTGATGGGTGCATGCATGTCGGGTGTCTCATTGGAGCTCGCTGTTGATGTGGTTCGTGATCTAGTTAGTTAATTCAGGGCATTTTAGTGTTTCAGCATGTATGGCCAATGAGTGATTGTTGGGAATTCTATTGAAGGTCCTCACTGGAAATTACAGAAGGGATAAGGAAAATAAGAAAGAAAAGGTAGAAAGGTAAATTTTCCAAATTGATTAACCAAGTATCTGATTCATTTCTCAACCTTCGGATTCAATTCTAAACCATCGGTATTTCAATTCCGGCATTAAAAGCAAGCTTTGAGATTTGTAGCAAAGGCGACAATTTAGGCACAGATGGAACGGAATGCATGGATTGAATTTGCTATACGACAAATGAATGAGGGAAAAAATAGATGACCAGGAGTCACTTTCAAAGTGGTAAGTTGTATCTACAGTGTGTTCTTGCAAATGATGGGTGCCATACGCATCCATAATGCAAGTACCTATTCACTGCCATCTATTAAATGTCGCTAACCAAAAGACTCACTAGCATTTATCAACTAACCATTTTTTGGCATTTGGATAAGAGTAGCTTTTTTAAGAAAGCAGACATTTCATGTTAATTATGTACTTACAGTAAACACAAGCTGCTAACCATTCATTCACAATTTTCACCATGTATTGCTCCTTCCCACATCAAGCATATGAAAGGAGAAAAGAGGGCTTCTTAATTAAAATTGGGGCGGGCAATTAAGAGATATTAAGAAGGGATCCAATGCAGAAATACTCTCATAATAGAAAATTATTTGGTTTTCATTTACTCATTTTCTTGTAACAGGCATTAATCAATAATAAATTAGAACTATTCTAAAAACACAAACACACTAGTTTTCATTTCTTATATACTTTCCTATGATGGGCAGTAATTAAATCGACATAATGAAAATTATGATAATAAAAGGAAAATCTACCACTGTGCAAGGATTCAAACATCAGCAGAACTATCATTATATACACACCTAGTTTAACCAACGTGTGTAACATCAATTTCACTGCATATGGTGTTTTGTAAAAATTTAGTATTGAGGCACTAAAGAGGAGTGAGGATTGTTAACTCCAACTCGGGCTTTACTTTAATAATTGTTATTTGTGGATCGTGTTTCCACGTTGTAATAAAAATACAAGTAGGTCATGGATTAAGCATAAGTGAACGAATAAGTCTCATTTCTAATAGGACATATATGCAAAAAAGGCTCCCTCTCTTTATAGGTTTGGACTCAATAAAGCCTAACACAGAATTAGACTAGGCTTATTAAGTCTAACCCCTTACTTAGCTTGATTTTGATGGTGACTGTGATGTGTTAGTTAAGTTTTGATAATTAACAAACACATAAGTGTGAAAGTTAGGTACTAACAGTTAATTTCCAAGTGTTGCTGAGTTAAAATAAAAAAATTAAGTAAACACATTTGGACAATCTATTTTGGAGTCACATAGGACATAAAAATTCAAATGATCAATGCACTTAGATCCCAAATCGAGTTTCAAAGGAAGAAAACAGTGTAAATGCCGAAGAATGAGAAGCTTTGGAATTTCAAAAGTTAGTTCAAAAGTTCTAGAGAAGCCTGAAATTGAGTCTGAGAACTTCAGAAGTCCTTTAGAGGATGCTTCAAAAATTTCTGAATCTAGTTTAAGACATAGAACCTCTTTAGAAGAAGTTTTGGGATGATAGCTTAAGTTCTAAAAGTTTCAGAGAAGTTTGAAACCAAGCTTAGAATTTTCAAAGGATACTTCAAAGGATACTTTTAGAAATCAATATAGGCTAAAAACCATTTCACAAATAGTTTTAGAGGAAGGAATCCTAGTCTCAGAGATCTAAAATGTAGTTTAGAAACAATTTCAAACTTAAAATAATTTTAATAATTTTGACCTTAAGAGGAAGGAAGTTGTGGACACAAAAGTTTGAATTTAAATGTGCAACGGTAATTAACACCCTCACCCAATCTTTAGAGTTTAGAAAGTAATTTTTAAAGTTTTGAAATACTTGACAATCACTTTTTGATTAAGTTATGTAACACCCAAGCTGTTCAATTTTGTATAATTATGCACCTGAATACACTGTAGTTATCTCCAGTATTAGTATAATGATGAATTGAGGTGGATTTTTTTTTAATTGAAATGATTCAAGTATGTGTGAATTGCATATAAGTTAAAGGAACTTATATGATTTGATCCCTAGTTATTTGAGGTATAATTTTTATGTATTACATGTTAATATTAAGTGAAAAAAATCATAGCAAAAAAGCATGAGAAGAAAGGAGCTAAAGCGGAGAAGAAACAGAGCGCATAGGGTGGAAAAAGGAGGAGTCAGTGGCGTGGGTGCTGCAACGTTGGATCGTGATGGCACTTGGGGCGACGAATAGAAATTTTGGCATTGCGGCACCAGTCGGCAGTCAAGGTTGGTGAACGAGTTTTAAACCTTGTTCCATTCTGTTTTAGCCCCATTTCGTCCAGTTTTTTCTTCCCCCACACCTTAGCTTCGAAACCCAACCCTTTAACCATAGATTTCTTGCTAATTTAGCAAGGAAACCACCTTACCTAGATGGATAACCGTTTGGTCTTATCTTTAGATCCAAGTTAGAGCCGTCTAAATTGTGGAAAAAGAGAAAAATTTGTGTTTCCTGCAATGGGTGGTGGACTCTTGAGGATTACAGGCCAAATCCTTGTACTAGAAAGGGGGTCACGCTTGAATTTTTAGGTAAGCTCGTTTTCCTCACTTGAATTGTATTTCTGCTTAGCTAGGGTTTCACAACAGTGGATTTTGGGAAGATGGTATGTATAACTGTAAGAATTATGGTTTAATTAGGTGATTATAATGTTTTGGGGCTTGTTTGAGTATAAGAATTCATGGTGTGCATTGCGAGGGTTGTATGAAATTCATAAAAGTAATTTTTGGGGATTTAGAAGAAATTATTGAGGATCCCTTCAGGAAAATAAGTAGCTCTTTGTTTGCAATTATTCTGGGAACATGAGAAATTTGACTTTGGATCAGGACCTAATTGGGATTAAAACGGGGATTTTGATTTTGAAGTGTTCAAGTAATAAATTATTGGCATTAAAGGCTTCATTGACATGTGATTGAGCTTAATTACTGGTTAATCGACTTGTATAGTCATTATATGTTATTAGATACGAATTCCCATAAGTAAGTTTACTAAATCATTATGAAAGAAATAACGCCTATAAGATATTGGATGAAATGCTCTAATAAGGAATAGCTTATGTAGCTAGAGCTTGATTGTAACACAGAAATCCTAACAAAATGGAACGAGGGATTAGTTTGTTTTAAAATTAAACTTCTTGTTAAAGAAGTTGTGTTGATGTTAAAAAAGTTGTATTAATGTTAGATATGTTGTGTATAGCAGCTATGTGTAAAAAGAATTTGTTATGTATATAGGATCCATGGAACAAACCCGAGCAACGAAATTGAAGAATTATGGAAATATTATCATGAAGGTAAGTGGGCTATGTTTTTAAGTTGATTATATTGCTAGATGGGGATAACAATTATCCCGCTATATGTAATTGCTTGTATACAGGCATGTGTCAATGGGTGGGGATATCAGATATCCCATGAACATTAGTTTTGTTATGTATATATGTGATGTATGGATTGTTGAGAATAATTTGTCCCATAATTTTATTTTTGTTACATCTAAGTGAATGCTAAAATGAATGAGGATAGCAGATATCCCATTATGTTGGGTTAATTGATGTTATTATGTCAAATATATGTAAATGAACGCATGGGTAAAGGGATAGTTATCATTCTCTGATATGGGTATGGATGAGGATTATAAATATCCTAAGAGTAGGTTGGTTACTATATTCGGTAATTGTATATGTTGATGGAATAGGAAATATTCCATGATGTTATACATAGAGTGTTTGAGGCTTGTATGACATAGTTGTAATATGTGTTGTGCCTGAATAGCACAGTTGGGATGTGACGTGCTTATATGACACTATTTGGTATGAGGTATCAAAGTGACCTAAAAAGAGATTTAATTTATGTTCAATTTATGATATATAATATGATAGAGTGGTGAAAGCAGTAGATTGGAATGATGAGGACTTGAACCTCATGAGGATGTTTTTATGATCGCATTATGATATATCTATTTATGTTCTGAGTACGAACATGTTGTTATTATTTTAATATTACTCCCAATAGGCCTACTTACTAAGTTTGCCCGTACTCACGCCTCCTTATTATATTTTTTAGTTGGCAGGTTAAGTGATGGAGCCAACTGCAAGTTGGTGTTTATGAGTCATGCGGAAGACACTATTAGTATGATAAAACAGGCTTGTATGCCCATCATGTATTTATCTATAATTGTATTCAAAAGATATCAAATGGTGTATAATGAAACATATTGGCATGTCATAAGGATATTATGGATGGATGTAAAATATTCCAGTCATGTGTATTGCCATCATGGGGCAACTTAGGTTCTAGGCAGCTATGGGTAAGTTGGGCAAATTTAATGGTTTATGTTATTATTCTATAGTTGTTAAATTCAAATTTTATATAGGTTTAAAATTGCACAGGTTTATATTCACATAATTTAATGTAGACTCTGCCAAATTTTTGGTAGAAGATTTTCCTTAGAAATGAAAAAATTATGGGTTAATGTGGAAACACATAGTGACCCCCCTACGTGGGGCGTGACAAAATAGTATTAGAGTTGTGCTTCTTTGATAGTAGGATGGTAGGGTATGTGATAAGTCCCAGACTCATGATGGCAATTATTAAGGAAAGAGGAAATTACATGCCTAATACAAGTTGGTGAACCTATGGGAATAAGAGAGAACATTAAGAGTTTTAAAAGACTAATGTAAGGGTGTTATTATCCCTAGTGAGTTTTGATTATAAGTATGTTGATAATGTATGTATTTTATACTAAGGATGACTTACTATTGTTATGTTGGAAGAATGTGTTTTAGTTTGGTGAATATTAATATGCTAGTAATGAAGCAGTATGCATAAAAGCATGAGTATGCAGTGGAGCATGAGCACATCTTATATTGTGATGGGATTAAATATGTAATGAATCTGAGCATGATATTGTAAATTAATACAATAATGCTAGCATGGTGTATGCTTGAAAAAGGACTGTTGTTCTTGGGCACGTGTAACTTGTATATTGGTGTTTGAGACTAAGGGCCTGTTTGGCCCGGCGTTTTGGGAGTGTAAAAGCGCTTTTTTCAGCCAAAACGCGATTCTGCAGTGTTTGG